>JACCPG010002090.1:0-45119 GCA_016069955.1 Drepana arcuata | reverse complement strand
TAATGTAATTAACACTGCCGTACCACTCCAGCGGATGTCATCGTTACGTCATATTGTGTACCGAAAATGTTGCCAGATAGTTCTCCTTAATTGGTAGTAAAATCATATAAATGTAATTTTTAAATATTTTATTTAAAAAATATATCTGTCAGGTCATCGGTATCGGAATCATGGAGAATCTCTACTAAACTACTCAAACCTCACGGCTTATAACCACTGCTCAATTATAGAATCACTATATCGCCACACTGCCATAGAGTTCTAGACTCTACGCTAGATAAGGCGTGTAGCCTCTAAATGCTCCCCCTAAAACAAACCGGCTTGCAACTACGTATCCTGTTAAACGAGACACTCGCTAAGTAGCCATAAACCTTATATTCGTAGGTATATAAGCAGATTGTCACTCCACTAGTGGTCACAACAAAGGCACCGCCGATGCAAGAAAGTCTTAACCTATTCCATTTAAATTTACGTAATAGGGCCTTTCATCAAGTTGACATCACGCCGGGCCATAATGCACTTGTTGATGGATGGTGAATCCCCGCCCGCCCCATCCCAAACTTGGGTTTGTTTCTCAATTCGTTTTGGATGGTTAACTTATTTAATAGCGATTGATTTCTTCCATACATATTAATTAAGGGTTAATAAAGAAGAATGATTTGATTGCTAGTAAGTTTGGAAAAATGGTCTGTAATGGATAAATTCAAAACTGATTTTAATAAATTTTAATAAATCTTTAGACCTACAGAAAGCTACATTCCGGAGTAATATGATCTATATATTGTCTTTATTTAAATGTAATAATGTTACCATATGTTATGTTTAATCAAAATTAACTCGCGTCACAAATTTCTCATACTTTTTGTTACTGATGGATACATCTAAACAAAAATATTACTTAATCGATCAATATAATAAAAAAACGCTTCTATATTTATAATAATAATAATAATATCCTCACGCCTTCCCACAAGGGTCCCCGAAGGGGTAGGCAGAGGTGTATAGGTAATACCCACACACCCACTTTCCGCCAGAGGTATATTAGGTGCCAACGGGACAGATGGCGAGTCCATCGCCGTTACTCAAGCACGACTATACATACGCCTTTGAATTTCTCAGACGTATGCAGGTTTCCTCTCGATGTTTTCCTTCACCGTTCAGCTCGTGGTGTGACTAATCACTGTACTTAAGTTCAGAAAAACTCATTGGTACAGTCGGGATTCGAACTTGCGACCTTTGCGTCGCAGGCAACTGCTCGAACCACTCGGCCACCACGGCTCACGGCTTCTATATTTCTTCTTCTATATATTATCTATATTTCTAATATATCTTGGCACTGATTGAATGTTAATGTAAAGCAAACATAGGTCGCTCACCAAGTTTCCTAGTAACTACTAATGAATACATTAACATTTCCTTCAATTAGATTTGAATCTAACGAGCACTAGCCCTATCAACCCCTAAGTTATATTAAACCACAGAGTTTAATATTATGCAAATTACCCGTCCGAGTTGAGAGTGCGTTCGATATGAAACCTGTACTACCATCCCGAGCGCCATTCCCACTGGTTGGTTTATGTCCGCGATATATTACCGGAGGAGGTCGAATGCGCTTATAGTAAATCTTGGGGCCAATTATACGCGATATTGCGTATATACGTGTGATATATTCACGTGTTTATTATGTATAGAGAATATTATTAACATTGAATTACGTTGAGACCACGTTCCAAATACGTACGTACATAAGTAAGATTTATCAAAAATCTAAAATGGGAACGTCAAGATCACTCGAAAAAGCAACTGTGTATGAAGAGACTGATGGAGAGAAAGAGATCTGTAAATCTACCGTACTGGCGGTCTACTCTCTGCCTACCTACCCATTTAGCTACTCGGCGTGATGCTATGCATGTATATCTGCCGCTATAAATGATGTAGGTATGTTTAAGAGTCGGTTGAAATATAGATTTGAATATTTTTAAAAGAACGGTACACACCGCTGCGTCTGCCAAAGAACTTTATCACATAGATGATATGCCTTTCGCTCAGGTGTGACTTGAGCTTAACGTATGTATGGGTTACTCACAATGGCCGTGCGCTACTGAGACATAGGTTTCAATAAATGTGAGCAACATCTCTAGGTGAAATGCGCACTGGGCGACGCCGTTCGTTCCACAATACATGCAAAAAATATTATCCTCAAAAACTTTTAACTTTTATTGTGTAAGGATGCTTGTCTCCTGAGAACTTGGGGTCCTGTGGCTTCTGTCTTTAAAAAGGTCACGCGTAGTTAAATCGGGACCTCTCGCGACAGGCTTGAACATATCGCGCTCAGAGAATCAGAATTGCCATCCAGCGTGTTAATGCTAGTGCTCATGGCGCGTTGCCTCGGGATACCGATTTGGGTCAAATATTTTAAATGTAAGTAGTTTTAGGTGTACAACAGTTTATTGTAAATATTGGTAATTGTTGTTATTGTAAATAAAGCCTAGTAAGTATTGGACGAAGTGGCCATGTAGCAGCATATAATACCCGATAATCTGGACACATATATTTTACCAAAAAAGAGTCTGCAGATTAACACTAAAATCTTAACAGAACTATAATATAATAAAAACCAGTTCATACTAGTTTCTTCATCAATAATTGTACCCCAAAACATGTAAACAGCTTACGTAACTGAATATACTAAAGAGATATAGGAAAGTTAGGAATGCCCGTATTTTCTCTTCACAATAAAACATACAGACGCGCCCACTGTAGAGCGCACCACGCGTGAAAGGTCGAGCTCATCCCGTGACCTAGAAGAAAGCGCACCTTACCTTCCTAGACCCTTGAAATCGGCACAAGCAAACACCAACCTTATTTTCAATAAAACTTAGAATTCACTTTCACTAAGCAGCATTTTCAAAAGCCTTACCACAGGGGTCGTTGGAATTTGAACTCAATTTCAATTCACTTACGAATGAAATGGTGTGTAGAGGCAGGGCACTAGAAAGTTGTGACTCTAGTAACCCTAGTGAGTCTTAGTTGAATAAGTAATAATAATTTGGATTCAGAACTAAATAGAATTCAATGAATATCTGTGTCTTCACACAACAATCACAGACAGATCTGTGATTGTTGTGTGAAGACAAAATATACGCCTTACCACGAGGATCTCCGAAGGGGTAGGCAGAGGTGGGTAAGTAGTACCGACGCGCCCACTTTCCGCCAGAAATATATTTCAGGTGCCAACGTGACAGATGGCGAGTCCATCGCCGTTACTCAAGTACAACTATACATATTTCTTCGAATTTCTTCTGAGACATATGCAGGTGAGTAGCGGCGAATGACTCGCCATCTGTCACGTTGGCACCTGAAATATATCTCTGCCGGTAAGTGGGTGTGTTGGTACTACCTACATACTTCTGCCTACCCCTTGGGAGACCCTTATGGGAAGGCGTCAAGGTATATTATTATAATCGCATTGCTTGGGAGGCTTTTGCCCAGCAATGGCATGTACTAGGCTAACAGAAGCAGTAGTAGCTATCGAGATAACTTTTAAGTGATCATCGGGTATAAAGTACTGATAGGAATAATAAAGTATTGATAGGAAGGCAGTTGTCGTGCGAAGTAGGGTAAGTGGCGTGCGATTGGCACAGTTTCGGGGGTCGTAGTCGAGGACGCGACCGTCCGCTTGCCACACATCCGCGGCCAGCCACCGTGACCGCACTCGCGCTCGTCACACCGTATATACACAGCGTGTTATGATTTGTAGCAAATAATTTATACAAATTTAAATGTGTTAATTGGACACATAGAAAGGATGAGTGAAGAAAGATTGACGAAACAGATATACAAAGCAAAAGTGTGTGCAAGAAGAGGCAGAGTCAGACGACGTTCCAACTACCTGGATCAAATTGATCGGACGCTCAAGGACGGGAACGTCAAGAGTACTCGAAACCGACGAGCATGTATGAAGAGACTGATGAATGTGGACGAAGCGAAAGAGGTATGTAAGTCTAGAGAGAACTAGCGCTCTATACTCTCTGCCTACCCCGTTAGGGACTTGGCGTGATGATGATGATGAAAATGTGTTTAGTTTGAAATGCAAGCAGTGCCTGTAACCACGTAACCCTTAACATTTGATTGAACTAGTATATATTTTTTCTATGATATATAGTATATAGAGCCGTGGTGGCCGAGTGGTTCGAGCAGTTGCCTGCGACACAAAGGTCGCAAGTTCGAATCCCGACTGTACCAATGAGTTTTTCTGAACGTAAGTACAGTGAGTTCTCACACAGCTTTACGGTGAAGGAAAACATAGAGAGGAAACCTGCATACGTCTGAGAATAAATTCAAAAGACGTATGTATAGTCGTGCTTGAGTAACGGCGATGGACTCGCCATCTGTCACGTTGGCACCTAATATACCTCTGGCAGAAAGTGGGTGTGTGGGTATTACCCATACACTTCTGCCTACCTCTTCGGGGACACTTGTGGGAAGGCGTGAGGATATTTATATTTTTTCTATAATAAATATATCAACTGTTAATTCGGCTAATACCTAATCTATCTCAGTGCAAAATTTCATACAAAATATTAATAATAAAAATAAAAGAATTCCACATACATGACATGTATGTGTCACAGGGATAGGCAGAGAGAGTAGAGAGTAGTAGAGCGCCAGTTCTCTCTAAGCGAACAGACTTCTTTCGCTCCGTCCACATTCATCAGTCTCTTCCAACTTGATCGGCAATTTCAACTACTTTTGACGTTCCCATCCTTTAGTGTCCGATGGCTTTGATCTAGGTAGTTGTAATATGCTGTCAAAATACAATATGTTGCCATATGAACACTCTGTATACCAACCAGTTTGAGACATCAGTAAACGGTATATAATCTGACATTTGCATCAGCGCATCCCGGATGGGCTTCCACTGGCCAGTTCCGATAATAACCGTCTTATATCAGATCGGGAAATAGGAATCATTTCGCAATTACTATACTGTTGACAGATTCACTTCAAACAAAGGTTTTATCCAATTCGCCAAGGATTATTGTAACTGAGACCTATCGATTGTAAAGAGTACGAAGTAGAACTTACCTCTCCTTGTGTACTGGTATTCTTATGTAGTAGAAACGCAAGAAAAGCGAGAAATGGTTCCTGCAAAGACGGCAACGTGTGAGCGAGCGATTGCAAGCATCCATAGGCGGTGACCGTTTGCCGTCAGGCGGACCGCTTATTTACTATTCCGAGTTAGATATTTTTGATGTACAATTCTTCGGTAAGTTATTATTATTTTATTTTTCACTCTAACAAAGCTAGACGGAATCGCTAGCTTACTTTTAATTTTAAATATTGGCGATCGAAAAAGTTATGTAAAAAAAAATTTTTGTAATTCGAATTCGAATTTTAAAATTTGATCTTCAAGACAAGTACTCAGGTATGCTAAGTACAGTTACTTAGCTTACTTTGGAGAGACAAAAACCTTAGACTATGGTACATATATAACAATTTTAAAAGGTAAAAATTATGTATGGGGCCATACATTTTTCCAAGGTGGAGCATGGCCTAAAAATGTTGGGAAGCACTGGTCTAGAGAGAGCTGGCGTTCTAATGTCGTTGTCTACCCCAAAGATGTATCTTGATAGATTTATAGTTTTGGTATATTATTCATGTATTTAAATATACATTTGATGGTCTGACATGACAATTGAATCTCGTCGCTAAGCGATGTCTTTCAAGGTTGCAGTCTTATACCTAAATATACCATTTCACATATTCATTGTAATATCGTTTGCTATTCTTATATACTTTGGTAATTTGATAACAACCATGCTAGTAATACGATAGCATTAGGTTTATACATGGCTTAGTAGCAATTCAAAGGCGTATGTATTGTCGTGCCTGAGTTACGGCGACGGACTCGCCATGTGTCAGGTTGGCACCTAAAATATATCTCTGGCGGAATCTGGGTGTGGGTACTACTCATGTATCTACACATCTGGGTGTGGGTATACACCTCTGCCTACCCCTTATGGGAAGGCGTGAGGATGTGTGTAAAGCATTAATTTATTTATGGGGTTTCCACACATTCTTAGATATTTCTCAATGACAGAGAGTAGTCATTACGTGCCCATGCTTGAGTACTTGATCTATTTGCATTAATTATAATAATATAAATTAAAAAAGATATTTTGCTTTTGCTATATTGAAAATAATTTTGTTATGAACGCAGTTGGTATAACATTAATAAATCTAGTTCATACGTCCATTTGATGCGAATATAAACCAACTGGTTGCGACTCGTATCGCCATGCCGTTGACGTATGAATGCAGGCGCCTCATCCATATTGATCCTGTGATTCATACAGCGGCGCTTCAGATCTGGATCTACGAAGGTAAATGCATTTTAAAATTTGTCGCTCGAATGAAATGTGACGTTTTTATTGCGACAAAACAATGAGGTATGTCTTGATGGATGTGTCCGGATTCTAGTTTATTTTCAACTGATATTGTTGATTTTACTCTTATTAAATAGTTTTAAACAAGACTCCGTTAGCCGATTGGTTTGGATAGTCATCTAGAACGTATTGATTACATGTTCGAACAGTCATTAAACAAACCTAAAGCTTTACGGTGAAGGAAAATATCGTGAAGAAACTTGTATAAGTCTGATAGAAATTCTTAGACATACATATGTGGATATGTATGGAATGAGAAACTAAAATATATCTCTGGCGAAGAGATGATGTTGTTTTACCTCGGCCTACCCTACCGGCACCATTTTGGGAAGGCGTAATTTTAATCCGAACACAATGAATGAAAACGAGTTTTACTTCACCATAAACATCTCAGACCAGAACACAATCCATTAGGCAGTAGGTATCAATATTTTCGCGCCGAGTTGTTTTTGTTACTTGACATGGAAATCAAATTTTAAAATTCGAACTCGAATTACAAGAAACATTTTTAAATTAATTTACTAAACTTTTTCGAACGCCAATATTCCAAATTCAAACACCACAATAAGACCAATTAGAACGCGGCTGGCAATTGCGTAACGCGAGGCGGGGCGTCCGCGACCAATCATTTGTAAGCGTCGCACGCATGCGTAAATCTGCTGATGTGTGATTTTGGGGGAAAATGTATCGGCATATAGAGGTACACAATGTAGGTAAAGATTGCTACTGCATTGACACTGCGTACGTACGAGTTCATATGTGCCTTCTAAGTACTCTTCTACGTGACATGGATTTGGAGTATAACTAGCTGTGCCTGCGACTTCATCTGAGTGCAGTTTTTGTTAAGTTTCTAAAAAAAAGTAGTAATTAAATTCTCTCGATTACTCTTTTTTACATCAGCTATCATCTACCAGTGAAAGTCCCGTCAAAATCGATCCAGCCGTTTTAGAGATTAGCCGGAACAAACAGGCAGACAGGCGGACAAAAGATTAAAAAATCAATTTTGGTATATGTACCGTGTATGACCCGGGTACCCACGGCTTCACCACATAAATTATCTCAATTATAAATACCCGTGTTTCTATCCTCACGCCTTCCCATAAGGATCCCCGGGTATTACCCACACACCCACTTTCCGCCAGAGATATATTTTAGGTGCCAACGTGACAGATGGCGAGTCCATCGCCGTTACTCAAGCACGACTATACATATGCCTTTGAATTTCTTCTCAGACGTATGCAGGTTTCCTCTCGATGTTTTCCTTCACCGTAAAGCTCGTGGTGTGACTAATCACTGAACTTAAGTTCAGAAAAACTCAACGGTACGGAATTCGAACTTGCGATCTTCGAGTCGCAGGCAACTCGAACCACTCGGCCACCTCGGTATCTAATCCATACCTAAGCTTTTCAACAGACTAAAGAGTATTTTAGCCCAGAACCATAACTTCTAAGCGTTCAAACGCACAATACAAGCTTGTGCAAAATTTCTTTTCTCCGTATAGAAGTGTTTTACGAGTCGCTTTGTCTCGCCGCGCGGCCTCTTTGCCTTTCATGTGCCGCCGTGTACAAGGTACCCACAGTTTTTCTACTTCACGCCTCTTACCAATTAGTTATTGTTACATTTAGCGCAAATTGTTTTACAATTCGCGAAGCCAGTTGTATAATGTACATACGTACATACATACATACATACATACGCTTTAAATTTACCAAGATAGGGTTTATGAAGAGATTATCGTTCTCTTGATCATAGTAGGTACTTGGTTTTTAAAATGTAGTGTTACACACTACACAGTATTTTAGGTGAATTATCTTTATACCGTAAGATGGCAAGCAATCACGCAGCCCGCCTGATGGTGAGCGGTCACCTAAGGATGCTTGGAACACCAGAGGCTCCCGTGTTGCTGACCCTAGTAGATAGAGAGTAGATAGACCCTTTTTCTTAGGTAATATTCTTACGGAACTCCCCAACATTTTGATCTCTTTCGCTTCATCCACATTCATCAGCCTTCTCATACATGCTTACAGATTTCGAGTACTATTAATGTTCCCATCCTTGAATATTTTTTTTGCTTAAACCACTAATCTTGCCTGCCTGAAGGTCGCTTGCAACAGGTACCTATAGCTCGGTGAACCTAGCGATCGATTTCATCAAGGCAGAACGTGTTCTTCCTCTGTTACTTTCTTGAACACAAAGCATAATTTATTTATCCTCACGCCTTCCCATAAGGGTCCCCGAAGGGGTAGGCAGAGATATAGGTATAGGTAGTACCCACACACCACTTTCCACCTGAGATATATTTTAGGTGCCAACGTGACAGATGGCGAGTCCATCGCCGTAACTCAAGCACGAATATTCATACGCCTTTGTATTGTTCCTCAGACGTATGCAGGTTGCCTCTGAATGTTTTCCTTCACCGTAAATCTCGTGGTATGACTAATCACTGTACTTAAATTTAGAAGAACTCTTAACTTTACTTAAATTTAAAAGAAAGTACAGTCGGGATCTTTGTTTCGTAGGCAACTACTCGAACCACTCGGCCACCGACTCTCTCGATTCGACTCTCAACAAAGCATAATTAACGAAAATATTAATGCCATGCGCACGAGTCATGACAGTATCGCGTAGGTATCGGTGTTATTGTGTTGAGCCACGTCTGTAGAATACGTATCTATTGGACCAACGGTAGCCATTGTAGTGCGACAATGAAAGGACACGCCCGCGTTGCCGCTTGATATAATAATTCAATTCAATTATAATTTTATGTCCGCTCTTTAGTCATACTAAATGTTATTGTTGTTGTTAGTATGTGAATCTTCGTCGTTTGGCGCTACACAAGGCACTAACGTCTAACTTTATGTTCCCTGTAAACGTAAATGTATTTATGATTGGAATGCAAGATTTCCCATTATACTTTAAATTATAAAATATATATATATATATATCTTCACACCTGCCCACAAGAGTCCCCAGAGGGGTAGGCAGCGTTGCGTAGGTTCCCCACGGAATCACTGTGCCGGTGATATATTTTAGGTTTGTAAAACGTGATAGATGCCGAGTCCATTGACGTGTTACAATTTGTTTTCCAACGTATGTAGGTTTCGTCTTGATGTTTTCCTTCACTAATCACTGTAGTTAAGTTCATAAAAACTCAATGATACAGTCGGGATTCAAACGTGGAATAAGGAATATTTTTTTAATTAACTTGAAAAATAATCACAGAAAATTAATTAAAAATTTTAAACGAACAAACATAACTACTCGAGGCGACGAAATTACTCAATTTCGTTCAGGACTTCGATGAAAAGAATGTAAGATCTAATCGAGAACAATGTCAAATAATATCGATGAGACAATATGAAAGGCATTATTAAAGTGTTAATGCTGGCCGGGCACACGAGATGAACCACAAAGATGCTCTGGTCCGACGTTTGTCATGGGAAGTGGGCGCAGTGACTAAGCGATATTATTGCTTTAGGCAACTATTGTAGTGGCGCAGGCAGCACCGCCGACGGCAAATGCGAACTAAAATAGACAGAGTAATCTTATCAAAAGTAGAAAATAAATCTTCACGCCTTCCCTCTAGGGACTCTTAAGGGGTAGGCAGAGGTGTGCAAGTACACCCACTTTTCACCAGAGATATATTTTGAGTTGCCAACGCAACAGAAGACGAGTCCATCGCCGTTTCTCAAGTACCTACAACTGTAAATACATGGTTGAATTTTTAAAAGTATATGTAAGTCCCCAGTAATATAATCAATAATGAGTGAGTTTAAGTATGTTAAGCCAAGTTATGTACAGTGATTAATCACACCACGAGTTTTACGGTAAAACTAAACATGAGAGAAAACCTGCATACGTTTGAGAGGAAATCCAAATCAAAATCTTTTTATTTCACATAGGCCCAGGTGGGCACTTATAAAACGTCGAAAAAGAAGCGAAAGAAGGAAAATCAAAGACGTTGTATATTCGTCTAAATATATCTCTGATTTAAAATAAACTGGCAAAAAGAGTATCAGGGCACGCGCAGTGCAGGGTTCATTAGTGCATTTAAAAAGAGAATAAGATTTTGTTTTACAATTCTGTCCGCGCTATTACATACATACATACATATCATCACGCCAAGTACCTAGCGGGGTAGGCAGAGAGAGTCAGTCCGCGCTATTAATACTACCGTAATACCGTCGTACCAAGCGTCCCCGAGCTAACCCGCGAACGGACGGTCATGGCGAAACTATAAGGATTCGTAGTTTACTACAGAACCCTAAGATGGGTATTTTCACATTTCTCTCTACCTATTTGGGGGTCCTTATGGCAGAGATCTCTATTTCACGTCTTTACTCTTCAACGAATATCACCATAAAATCTTGCATATCTACACATATAAAAGGATACAGAAAAAGGTCTTAAATTACTCGTGTGACTTCCCGAAGTATCTTTTATTGCCGTTTGAGCGCGGGTAGCGCCGCGGCACACAGCTAGCATTACAGAATAAAAATATAAATCACCGTTACCACACTTCACAGTAATAGCGTCACACTTGTATCAACGTCGCGTCAATCATTTATAAGCCCAACAATTGGATACATTTCTCCGCTTTAATGTACTAATTTCCAAAAGCGATGTCTCAGTGATCATATTAAAGAAACCCCGAGTCGATAGGATGGAGTGCAAAGTATGAGTTACAACAAACAATAGGCGTATTCTGTACAAAAAACTGAGCCCGATAGCCCGAACCATAGAGCATTATGCTTGACTATTGACCAGTCATCGACATAACGCTCCGTGTCAAAGGTCGGAACACGACTTACAATAACATAATTGAAGTATGAAACTTTAATCCAGTCTATTATTTAAATCCGTATCTAATATAACACTTATTTGTCCGTTTGTCCGACTATTGACTTTAACATATTGATGGACAGCGCTTAAAAAGGATCGATTAATGTAATGAAAGTTGCGGCCGAATAATTACGTTTCATTCACTCGATCATTCAGTGAACGGAATCGACTTTGGGTTTGTAATTTGACTATGCAATTTTTACATTAATAATACAATAAAATATGTCTGTGTACCGTTCAGTAAGACTTGAATTACCCGTGTTAAGCGTTGTTCGCTAATACCTAAGCTAGCTTAATTCACGCCTTAGCTTACGGCCAGCAAACTGACTGACAAGTTTGTCTTTTGTTGTCTCTCGTAGCGTGAGTTCCAAACTTTTGCTTCTTAGTCGATGGTGTGACCTTCAATAGGAAAACTATACCCTGTTCTTGTATGAAAAATAAACCAGACTTTATATATAAGTCTGACATATGAGGAACAGATGAAGAAAAAAAATGGAATTCATATAAAACTCCCATAAAAAATCTGAAGTATATATTATACGAAAAATAATAGCCCGTTATGATACCATCATTTAACACGGCTTCGTGGTATAAATATCGTTTTTCAATACATAACGTAAACGTTATGGCAATAGGTCCGTCCGCCCACGCAGGCAGATGGCTGTGTTCCACTAATTGCCCAAATTAATTCCAAAAGGTTCTCACATCTGCATACCTAACATACATAAACACTAGTCATCGAACAAATCGCATTTCTAAACGTTCCATTCATTCGTAAAATGACATTTGTACATGTTCCAACGTAATTCATTCATTCAAATTTGAATTGAGAACGCAACGTCACTCGATCACTGTGTTACACTTTGAAATAAGCTCCATTTATTTTTAATCTTATTTTAGTGTGCATAGGAGTAATTTTTTGTTGTAATAATTCTTGAAATTCGTGAGGTTTCACGGCTAATAACGAGGGTTGTAAACGATTGACGCAACTGTTGAAATATTTTGTCACAACAATTTGTCACGCACTGTCAAAAACTTGCATGTCACTATGACGTATCCCACGTGACCCGAGCTATCCTGGGGGTATGAATTCGATCGATTATGTGCAATAAATCATTCTTCTTTATCGATAATCGATCGGGTAACGGAATCCTTTGAACATTAGACAGACGTGAGCCCCTTTTGGAATGACAAATAATCGAATGAAAAATGCTAAAAAGGTTGTTTTTTGTTAGAACATATACATTTTATTGATGGACCTCTATAGTTACCGAGCCCTTTTGGTACATATTTGAACATCTTGATACGGTTTGTTAAAACATCTTTGTTGCTGTGTCATTTCGGTAATAGTCGTACATAAGCCTTACAAGTCTGCCTACCGCTTCAGGAATTTCATGGATAGGTGGGAAGATATCTTTAACGTATCATAAGGTAATTAACCACTTTAAGGATATATGGCTATGCATATAGTTTCATATGCCCGCTAAAAAATAAAAATTATTTGCTCAGCATTTCATATATGACTATTATTAGATATGTAGATCACCATTTTCATGACATATATAATGAAAAAGATAAAATCTTATCAAAAGGAAAATGTTAAAGTTTAATGTTCCAGAAATTAAAGCATTAAAATGAACTATATATATATGCTCACGCCTTCCCACAAGGGTCCCCGAAGGGGTAGGCAGAGGTGTATAGGTAATACCCACACACCCACTTTCCGCCAGAGGTATATTAGGTGCCAACGTGACAGATGGCGAGTCCATCGCCGTTACTCAAGCACGACTATACATAATGCCTTTGAATTTCTTCTCAGACGTATGCAGGTTTCCTCTCGATGTTTTCCTTCACCGTAAAGCTCGTGGTGTGACTAATCACTGTACTTAAGTTCAGAAAAACTCATTGGTACAGTCGGAGGCAACTGCTCGAACCACTCGGCCACCACGGCTTCTAAAATGAACTAAACAAAATTGATTGCAAAATTATCGTATTAGTATAGATTAAGCAGCGGCGCACCCTAAACAATTACAACCAAATAACCCAACAAGTCCAACAAACAATAACCCAACAAGTCCAACAAACAATAACCAACAGCCAATTAGCCCGTAAATGAAACACACGTATTCTAATAGCGGAGTTAACTCGACGGGTTAAATTGAGCGAGAAACACGCGCCGCCGGGTTACGCCGACTTTTATATTATTATAAACCGGTTGTAGTTCCATGGTTTTTGTGGTTAAATGGTTGTCTAGGGTTCAAAGTTATAGTTCGGTTTTTTTTCTCATGATCAAGGTAACGTTTTAGATCAATTCAATTTTTGCTCGAACAAATCTTTGTTTATTGCAAACAATTAACAATTAATTGTCTTTATTGTTGTTATAACGTAGTAGGTAAATAATATTTGATCGGATATAACATTTAGATAACATATGAACTTAAGTACAGTGATTAGTCACACCACGAGTCTTACGGCGAAGGAAACCATCGAAATTAAACCTGCATACGTTTGAGAAAAAAATCTAAGGCGTATGTATAGTTGCGCTTGAGTTACGGCGATGGACTCGACATCTGTCACGTTGGTACCTAAAATATACCTTTGGCGGAAAGTGGGTTTGTGGGTACTACCTATACATCTGTGCCTACCCCTTTGGGGACCCTTGTGGGAAGGCGTGTGAATATACATGCATAACAGCTACGTTTTACAAGAGGGTTTGTCCATTTAATACTCAGATCAAATCGATCGAACACTCAAGGATGGCAACGGTTCGAGTTGTCAAAGCATCGAGCATGTATGAAGAGATTAACATAAGGATCAGACGAAAGACTGTGAGTATAGAGAAACTACTGGTAATGTTCTCTCTCTGTCTACCCCGTGAGGGATTCGCCGTGACGGTATGTTCATACGTTGTACTTTATTATAGTCTCAATGAAGATATATGACCGATATATATATATATATATATATATAGCGCTCTATAGATATGGCGCGCTAATTGAAAAGCTATGTTCGCAATTATGGTGTAGATAATTCATGTAACCCACACCCTCGAGCTAAAAACTGGATATACTGAACGTGGACTAATGTTCAATTATAGTGACGTATGCTCCGGCTGCGCGGTTAATGAGTGCACATACATATGTGCATGTGTGTGTATACATGTGTGTATGTGTGGGTTTTGGAGAATATCACTCATATCGCCACTAATTAGCGAACGATAGCTCTTATCGATTGTCGCGCGATACCTTTAGTGTTCCGACTTAGAATGGTGACCGCTTACTGTCGGGCCGCATGTTTTGCATGATAACGTTTTAGTAATTGATATTAGTGAGTATTCAGTATTATGAGTTGAAGACTAAGAATGTTGCTTCTCGCTTTGCCACGAGGTTGACGAGGTTCCCGGAAGGAGTACGTGCAGGTGTATCTATACTGTATTTACCGGATATAATTTAGGTGTAAACGTAGCAGATGGCGAGTCCATCGCCGTTTCTTAAGCACGACTCTGCAGGCTTTGAATTTATTTCCAAATGTGTGACGGTTTCCACTCCGAAGTTTTCCGTCGCTGATACTCGTTAATTTTGTTTATTAATTACTCAAAAACGAGCGAAAAAAATAGTATCTTACTAAAAAAAAACATAATTTTCAACAATAAATATGCTTGAAAATTATGTATGCTTGTTTGCCACTCTTGTTGTATAAAAAAAAAAAAAATAGCTACTCACAATCCAAAACACCGTCGCTAGAACCAACACAATTCAAAAAAGATGTCGCGTGAATAAATACATTATTAGTAAAGATTATCTCGTTAACAAGGTAACAAGCGTGATCTTGCCAAGTGCATCCCAGTCCCATACAAGACGTCATACAAACACGCATTACGTGTGTGATGTGAATAATAATCCGTAGCTCGCTAGAGCATAACAAATTAGCGCCTATCAAAACGAAATCAAGAGCCGTTGAGTGGCGGCTGAAATGCTATCGGGTTCTATCTGGTTTATGTTTACAACATTCTGCCTTATCTAAATAAGGTGTATAGGTAATACCCACACACCCACTTTCCGCCAGAGGTATATTAGGTGCCAACGTGACAGATGGCTAGTCCATCGGCGTTACTCTTGCACGACTATACATACGCCTTTGAATATCTTCTCAGACGTATGCAAGTTTCCTCTCGATGTTATCCTTCGCCGTTACGCTCGTGGTGTGACTAATCACTGTACTTAAGTTCTTATATATATACCGAATCTCACTTATCCACTGATGAATATGAAACCCATGTAATCCACAATAAATAGTCCATATTCTCAATAAATATAACAACACTGGATTTGCGTGCGTTACCGCGAGCGGAATTCCCGCGCCATTACGAATTGGCTCCGCTCACTTACAGCTTGGGAATCTCACTGTGAGAACTCACCATTGATTTGTTCTCCTGGAACCATGCGACGGGCTAGTCTATCATTCTAGGACGCTATCATTCTTGAGAAAGAACTCAAACCACCTTTGAATTGGCGGTAGCTGTTAATTTGAATTGTGAAATACATTTTAAGAAAATAATGCTGAAGATCTCTTTGACACACATTGTTATTTTCACATACTTCAAAACGACGGATTAAATTTCTGATCATGAAATCCACAGAAAATTGATAATTTATGATAATTACGTAATTAATATTATTCTTATATTATAATTATTATTATGATTAGTCACACCACGAGCTTTACGGTGAAGGAAAACATCGAGAGGAAACCTGCATACGTCTGAGAAGAAATTCAAAGGCGTATGTATAGTCGTGCTTGAGTAACGGCGATGGACTCGCCATCTGTCACGTTGGCACCTAATATACCTCTGGCGAAAAGTGGGTGTGTGGGTATTACCTGTACACCTCTGCCTACCCCTTCGGGGACTCTTGTGGGAAGGCGTGTATATATATGTATATAATATTATTATAAAATTTTACTAAATTGACCATTAACAACAAATTACATAAACATATTTATATAAAGCCTTCCAACTTGTCAATACAAACCAAACATTGCGTAGCTAGAAAGCTGATTAACTCTCGACGATCGCCAGCCAGAGTAACTTTTACTTGAGACACTTAAGCTCTGCATTCAAACTGCAATTCATTAACATTAAACTTAACCCTACCGCCGACTCGATCACTTGGAGCACCTGTTAACCCCTGGTCCATTGGTCCCGTTCCCACGAGGCAGTCGCCGGGGTAATGGCGGGCGAGCAAATGACAGACCGCGCGTTCACACGCCAAGTAACGTGTCTTCGGGTTTTCGTCTAGGGCACTCCGGGACCAATTATTACCGGGTGATTTTAACGGGCTATGATTTTGTACGTTCATTTTTAGATGTTAGTAAGTTAGATGCGTGAATTGAGGAAATAGACAATCATTACTTACGTAGTACGGAGCGTGACGTGTGTTCGAGTACTGAAGGCTTCTGGCGACTTTATCACGCTTATTTCACTTCACTTCACGCAATTCACATTTTATAGACCACTAGCGACTATAAGATTCGATATATTGTGCATAATTATTTTGTGAGGCTAATAAGTCATCAATTTGTGTGGAATTGTCCCAAGGTATTTATTTATTATTTATTATTTATTATCTCCATGCCTTCACAATAATAGGCCACGATATAAAACAAACCCACTTTTAGACACATGTCACCTTTTTTTAAAGGTTGTCTTTAAACGTGTCAATTTGCTAGTTTCATTAAATGTCCGATAAAAAAAAACGAAAGCGACAATTAAAAAAAAACTATTTTAAAAACGCAATCAATTATTTTAATCTTTAAATTAAATTCAAAATTATTCGAAACAAACCTGAGGAATTTAATCTCCAGATATATGTAACATTAATATGCAAATGCGTGGCCAGATTACATCACAAATAAATTATTGGGGACGACGACAAGCCTCCATTTTCACAACTCGAACTTGTCATAAGATTTCAGTGTATACGGCTGACTACTTCCGAGCTCTCCAATTGAATATCAACCGAATTATAAAAGAAATAAAGACAAAAATCATGTGAAAGGCCGGTGCTAAAATGTCAGAGGCGCTCCTTTAAAAGTTGAGCGCGGTTAAGATATTAATTAAGTTATTAAGAAAAGGATCGAACTGTTGAATCGAGTTACATGCTCGAATACGCCACCATTCGAATCTTATTCGATGGTGTGGATTGGTTTTTAAACGATTTTTGCGGGTCGGTGACCTATTTTATAGTTGTGTACTCTCTGTAATAGCTTTATTTCTCATTAATTACCAATGTTCTAACGTCAATCAAATTAATGTTTATTTGTTCGAGTCATACATACATACCTATACCTTTAAATACATATAGTCACGAGTCCCTCACGGAGTAGGCAAAGAAAGTAGAGCGCCAATTCTCTCTTGCCTTACAGACAGACCTCTTTTGCTACCTGTATAATAATTAGTGAGCTGCAGTTTGCAAGCGACATTTTTGAATCTCAAATTCCCAAACACGTTACGGGTCGTTTAAATGTTAATTTAATCTGATTATCACATGCTTACTCTCGGCTTACATTACAAACATACACGATTTCCCATCGGCAAATCGATACGAACCATATTTAGCGAGCTGTCAGACGCACCATTAAATAATTAAATCGGTGACATCATAAAAACGTTATAATACAACCAGTGATCGAGGGATTAACAACATAAGAATTTAAGCGCCACCGCTAAAACTATAGCCCGTACTTACTTTTGCCCCCGGCTTCGCGTCAACGTACAGATTTTATGGATATTAAACTGTCTAATGATAACTCATTAGTGGAAGGTTGCACAGTTACACTATAAACTATAGGGAGTAAATAGTGGGGCGTCTTCGTGGCTGTCTATAGTAAGCGGTTACCGCCGCCTATGTATGCTTGGAACACCGGGAGTATCGTCGAACCAGCAGTAACACTCACTACTAACTAACTAATCACTTGCGAGTTACCACTCTGTGTTCGGAGAGTTATAGTGTGTTGGCAGATAAGGTTTCCAGTAATGAGCTCCTTGGGGAGGGGGGAGGATTGTTACATTGTGTTGGAAGCAGAGGGATTAAACCTTATGCTGCCAACACACTATAACTCTCCGAACACAGAGTGGCAACTCGCAAGTGATACTTCGGTATCGTGAGCGTAAATAGGCTACGGTAACCGTTTCCCATCAGGTGGGCCGTATGCTTGTTTGCCACTCTTGTGGTATAAAAAAAAAAAAAAAAAAAACTCTCAGATATGCGTAAGGGGTATAACCCTATTCCTAGGCCCATCTAACCCCTTGCCATCAGATATGATTGCTCGCCGTTCACTTTTGTAGTATAAAAAAACCAGTAGTATTTGTATTCAGCAGAAGACTGACGATAAGAGCGACAAATCACCGTCGATATATTCCTATTTAAAATGTCCATGTCGGCCCGTGTTCGGTCTAATTTAGGATGGTCGCGCGAGATGCGCGCCGCGATATCCGCCGCGCCCGCCCCACGCTGCGTGATTTACTGCGCATGCGCCGATTTGGTGAGCCTGCTGCTGGAAAGGGTGGTTAAGTTTTGCATTTAGCATAGTATGAATATATAATGTTGCCCACAAAAACTCTACTTATTTCACAATGTATTGAACTATTCCTGTGAATCAGGGCCAAGGTTCGAGTAGTCTGCAACTCAATGTATGCAAGTTCAGATTCCCTCATAATATATCATATATCCTCCATCTGTCACTTTATCCTTCCCATAAGGGTCCCCGAAAGCAGATGTGTATAGATATATATTTTTTTATACAACAAGAGTGGCAAACAAGCATACGCTCACGATACCGAAGTATCACTTGCGCGTTGCCACTCTGTGTTCGGAGAGTTATAGTGTGTTGGCAGCATAATGGGTTTAATCCCTCTGTTTCCAACACAATGTAACAATTCTCCCCCCTCCCCAAGGAGCTCATTACTGGAAACCTTAGTCACCGTGTAGGAACACAACACAAAAAAAATGTGTTATTTGGCTACGGACTTCTGTAAGGTGGAGGTCCTGTCCCAGTCGGGCAGCTCCGAATTCGAACGGGAAACCCGTTATGTCCTACCTCTCTTGTAATACACACACACCCACTTTCCGTCAGAGATATATTTTAGATGCTAACAAGTGTTCGCGTGTGCGTTCTAATATGTGCTATAGCCATTTATACTCAAAAACCTTCTCATGGTTCGAGTATGTATGGTTTTAAACAAATTTTGTCATGCATTGTATTCAAACATACGATACCAGATTATATTAAAATTATTCCATATGTTTTCGTATGTATGTTCCGTATTGAACATTAAAATGTTAATGCATTTTACTAATGTACAGTGGCATTAATATTTAATGTAGTCTGGACGGCAACTGGCTCACCAGAATTTCTATTAGTCCATGCAAATAAGCTATTAATACTATAGTAAAAATAAATTAAGAGTACTCGAAACCGACGAGCATGTATGAAGAGACTGATGAATGTGGACGAAGCGAAAAAGTAGTAAGTCTAGAGAGATCTGGCGCTCTATACTCTCTGCCTACCCCGTTAGGGACTTGGCGTGATGATATGATATGTATGTAAAAATAAATTAAAATATTAGTGACAGCCGCAGCAGATATCTTCCAGGTTCTCTAACCAGCATTGCTATCAAGCGTGGTAATGCTGCTAGTCTTCTTGGCACGTTGCTGCGGGATACCGATTTGGGTCAAATTATTTATCTGTATACCTATACAATTGTTTTTTGTAATTTTTTTTTTTTTTTACAATTCCACACAAATTGACCTAGTCCCAAATTAAGCAAAGCTTGTGTTATGGTAACTAGACAACGATATATTTACTTATATAGATAGATATATACTTAAATACATAGGACATCCAAGACTAATGTACAAATATTCGTGTTCATCACACAAATATCTGCCCTGAACCCGCGACCTCAAGTTTCGCAGTCAGGAGCTCTAACCACTAGACCAGACGGTCGTCATATTATTATGACGACCGTCATTATTATTATTATTATATTATAGCTTATTGTTATGTATGTAAATGTGTGGCAATGTTTTGTATGCATTTAAAAATTACAAAATTAAATTCGGTATCGCTGATAACTGTAACAATTACGGTACACAGAGAAATAATAACTCAAAACCGATTAAATATCGTTTAATAGTTACACTACAATGTGTATTTATCGGTGAAACCAATAACATGCCCCATGCTACTCGAAATTAACAAGAAAATGTTTGATTGGAAACTGGCGATCTTGGTCACGCCATATTAACGTTGAATTGGGTTTCTGTGCCGGAATTTTTCAGTTGCTCTCGCGGGTTGATAACAAACAAATTGTTGGTTAGTATATTGCTCTCTGCTTTTGTTTGCTTATTAAACTAAATTGTAATGAAATAGCCGTGGTGGCCGAGTGGTTCGAGCAGTTGCCTGCGACGCAAAGGTCGCAAGTTCGAATCCCGACTGTACCAATGAGTTTTTCTGAACTTAAGTACGGTGATTAGTCACACCACGAGCTTTACGGTGAAGGAAAACATCGAGAAGAAACCTGCATACGTCTGAGAAGAAATTCAAAGGCGTATGTATAGTCGTGCTGGAGTAACGGCGATGGACTCGCCATCTGTCACGTTGGCACCTAATATACCTCTGGCGGAAAGTGGGAGTGTGGGTCTTACCTATACACCTCTGCCTACCCCTTCGGGGACCCTTGTGGGAAGGCGTGAGGATGTAATGAAATAATAATATTGTTTTATCAAATAGTTTTGCTTGAAGCTTTCATTCATATTATTACACGAACGTGCATCTGCTCATGACTGCACCCGTAATAGATTATAATCTATCCTTGTGAAAAATTTCATCAAATTCTGTTGAGCCACTCGGGCGTGATTGAGTCACAAACATTCACCCAACCATTCATGCTTCCACTGAGAAGCTTGTGATGTGATTGATCTATTAAATGTTATTACTGGTAAGGTATTTTATACATACATACATATCATCACGCCGAGTCCCTAACGGGTTACGCAGAGAGGTCAGAGCGCCAGTTCTAGTCTTACATAACCTCTTTCGCTTCGTCCACATTCATCAGTCTCTTCATACATGCTCGTCGGTTTCGAGTACTCTTAACGTATTTTATAACTATATAAAAACCAAAATAATAGTATATGTCTGAGGCAAAGTTACTACTACTAATAACTTCGGCAACTACATAGATCAAATCGATCGGACGCTCAAGGACGGGAACGTAAAACCACTCGGAACTGACGTGCATGCATGAAGAGACTGATGAATGTGGACGAAGCGAAAGAGGTTATGTAAGACTAGAACTGGCGCTCTGACCTCTGCGTAACCCGTTAGGGATACGGTGTAATGATATGTATGTATGTATGTATGAGGCATTATTCAGTAATCATGTGTTAATTTTTGTTTACAGATGAACCAAAAGTGTAAAGTGTGCGGAGAGCCGGCGGCGGGGTTCCACTTCGGTGCCTTCACTTGTGAGGGATGCAAGGTAAGCGCTTGTTTACTGTCACTCAATTGTAGGTCACCATTATTGGTCACTGACCGTCCTTAAACCAAAGCCTTCGCGCGTGACCAGAACGTACAGCATGGAGTTCAAGAAAGATTTTTGCTAGGTCCAACGATACTACTGGTATTGCAAGCGCCCATAGGCAGCGGTTACCGCTTACCAAACGGCTTGTTTGTCACCTTAGTGAAAAAAAGATCTCTGCCGTTGTTCTGCAATTTATCAGTCACTTTTTTACCGTCCCAGTTGTGCAATTCCAAATTTAAACGGGTCCGTTGTCACCTAACTTCAGACACATTCATTCGCTCGTTAAGAACCAACGTGAGATTAGGTGTAGGGTATCGAAGCAATCATACGCACGCAAACAGCATCAATAGCCCCATTTTCTGACATAATTGCGAGAGAATATGGCGAGACGAGAGTAGACTCGTAAATGGTAATCTGACACTGTTAATCCTATAATAATTACTATATTTAGTAAGTAATGAGCAGGGGACAGCCCTTAGAAGGAATGTAAAGATTTAAAAGGTAATTGTTCTCAATCAATTGTCACCGTTCGTGATCCATTCAACGATAATTTTCGCACCTTATAGAAGAAGTATTTAAACGCAATTTGAAATCGAATCGTTGAATCGAATTCCGTGATCAATAATCATTATTGCATTTATTACGATTATGGATCGAACCATCCTGAATATCGCCAATTTGTTTTAGGATAATTCATTAGAAATTAGACCTAAATGTTCCATTAATAAGAGCCACGACGAATGTTCGCGTCGATTTGTTCAGTCGGCAAATGTCCGGGAGATTCACATCAGTAATTCAATTCGCACGTAAAATTTTCCGTTATACTTTTTTTACGTTACGCGTAAATCAGTTCGCTAGGATTTCTCGTGTAATTATTATTAGGTGAATACTAAGCTTGTTATATAACGTAGTTTTTTTGGTATTCAACTATTGAAAAAATATATATATATCCTCACGCCTTCCCACAAGGGTCCCCGAAGGGGTAGGCAGAGGTGTATAGATAATACCCACACACCCACTTTCCGCCAGAGGTATATAAGGTGCCAACGTGACAGATGGCGAGTCCATCGCCGTTTTTCAAACACAACTGTACATACGTCATTGAATTTCTTCGTTGCAAGTTTCCTCCCTATGTTTTTCTTTACCTTAAATTCATGGCGTGACGAATCAGGGTACATGCGCTCAGAAAAGTCTGTACAGACTGTACTGGTACAGTCAGGATTAGAACTTGCAATCTTTGTTTTGCAAGCGACTACTTGAACCACTCTACTATCTCAACTAGGTATCGGCAAGCTTATAAGTATATTTTTTACAATTACCTAGCTTATTTGCATAGCAAATAATATGATACAATTGGTATTTACACAAAACGTCTGTGCATTACGTAAATTACAAATTGCTGGCAAGTGGAACAGAACGACAATAGATTGTGCAAGCAGGATGGAAAATGTCACAGGATGCCTTTAACTCGATACTTATTCAACTATTGTTCTAATAACACTACCGACTTCAATAAATAATGTCGTAATCACCTAATACAATTTTATATTTCATCACAATTAGTCCCCATAAGACTGTTAATAGCTAATTTCACGTTAGCACCTAAAATATATCTCTGGTGGAAAGTGGGTGTGTGGATCTACCTACACACCTCTGCCTACCCAACTTCAAGATATTCTATTTGCATGTACCACAGGATGGCTTACATTTATAATTAGACCTGGTAGGTTGTGCTCCGATCGAAAGATATAGAGAAATAAAAAACAAAAAATATTTTCCTTTGAACTTCAAAATGTTGAATTCGGCATTAAATTCGGAATTCAAATTACTCAATCTATTATTTCAGAACATTTGAATGCATTTGCAACTTATAAATAAGTGTGTTATGGGGCGTGTGTCAGTTAATCCATTAGTTCGTCCAACTACCGTGTAATGACCATACAATGAAATACATATTGAGATTGCGGGAGTAATATCCGACGACCTGAGCAATATCCGTCTTTATTGGTAGATATTTTGTCAGAGCAAAATGCTAATGGCATGTCGGGCTTAAAATTATCATCCCGAACATTGCTGCTATTGATTCTTACCCAAGCCATACATATACATACATACACTCCATTCACGGGGAGGGAGGGTAGAGCGCCAGTTCTTTCGCCAGACTTATATACCTCTCTTATATAGAAACCTCCAATAGATGAGTACAGTTACATATGGCTCGTGTTATCGATATAAATGATATACACATATATGTAAAAATACACGCATATAATGTATTACTATGCACATAAAAATACTATGTGTTTATGTATAGGTTATTTGAGAAAAAAAAAACAAACGAAATATAATGTTAAATTCACGGGCCCCACCGGGACCTTTGCGTGGGATGCATATCCAACACTAAGAGTTCCTTTCGGGAGCTTGAATATAAGAAAAGCATACACTTGGCTGGCATCATACACGAATCGATAATGATACCCTACGAGTACAATAACTATTATTAGAATTACATATTATAAACGAAGTCTTGCTGTAGCCGCATAAAATTACAGGATTAAAAAATATTATATATGTTAATCCAGCTAATAACGTATCCTCGCGCCTTCCCACAAGGATCCCCGAAGGGGTAGGCAGAGGTATATAGGTAATACTCACACACCGACATTCCGCCAAATGTATCACTAATAACGTATCACTATTCCAAATTTCATTTAATTCCGTTCAGTCGTTCTGGCGTTATTGAGTTGCAAACATGCCCACAAATTCGAGCCCGACCTCCAGCCCGTCGGACACTGCATCGCGCTCTATGCCTTTGAAGGTGGGTCAATGACATATACCACCAACTTCTACTTTACCAACTTATATTGTTGTGATATTATGTGACTTATGTTGTTCTTTTTTGGCATTTATATTTGTAGGATTGAAGAGTTCCATCTAAGCTTATGAGGAAGGCCCGTATTTATCTCCCCACTCAGTAGACCGCGAGTGAATCTGCACTACACCGTACAAAACCGGTAGCCAATCAATTTGTCGAGCTCAGCGCCCACAATTAGCCGTTTGTATGTTAATAGGTATACAAAGTGGCCGCAGCTGCGCTCCAACTTGATGGATTAGCTCGACCCTTACAGGGCTCCTATAGGAGTTCTCCTGACGTTAGAATGGGCTGTCTTCCTGTGGCAAGTAGGTCTCTTAGTGAAGGGCGAAAAATGTGTCCTTTATATTACTATCGTTGCAACACACTGGTGAGAGAGGTCGTTTCAGGTTGTATCCTTGTTCATCCAAGCGGTTCATCACCTTTGTGTCATTTATATCTGTCATGTATGTTTTACGATGCGTTGTACGACGACTTAAAGCAAAAATATTTACTAGCTGTGCACCGCGCTTTCGAAAAAATCGATTTCATTAGCATATTTAGATTTATTGTCGGAACAAAAGATATCCTATGTGTTAGTCCATCTAATAATCTATATATCCTCACGCCTTCCCACAAGGGTCCCCGAAGGGGTAGGCATAGGTGTATAGATAATACCCACACACCCACTTTCCGCCAGAGGTATATTAGGTGCCAACGTGACAGATGGCGAGTCCATCGCCGTTACTCAAGCACGACTATACATACGCCTTTGAATTTCCTCTCAGACGTATGCAGGTTTCCTCTCGATGTTTTCCTTTACTGTAAAGCTCGTGGTGTGACTAATCACTGTACTTAAGTTCAGAAAAACTCAATGGTACAGTCGGGATTCGAACTTACGATCTTTGTGTCGCAGGCAACTGCTTGAACCACTCGGCCACCACGGTTTCAAATAATAATCCATCTTATCTTCTAATAATCTATCTCTGTGCCAAATATAATTCAATTCCGTTCAGCCGTTCTGGCGTGATTGAGTGACGAACATCAAACTTTCGCATTAAAATATTAGTAGGATTTATTTGGGAATCAAACATGATGTCTACCTAACGGTAAGCGGTTGTCGCCTACAAACACTTGCAAAGACCAGGATGAGCCTTTGTCGAACCTCTTACAATCTTTTCACAACCTTCTTGAAGAACTCTCTCTAGGGGAGCTCACTCCACAGCCTGGGCGTTTGCGGAAGGAAACTCCTTTGAAACCGCGAAGATAAATAACCAGTTCACAATAATTGGAGCAAGCCCGTTGCTCACACGTTTTTGTCCAGTCGAACACACATCAATCACCGCATTACGCCTGCTCGGACGGCGACCGTTATGTCTTTTTCTGATCTGCCCTTTGATGTGTCTCGGGAGCTTTTCATATTCTACAAATCTTCATACAGATCATTGACACGAAATCTTGCACGGACTCGCAATCCTGGTGAATGACCACGGTTTCGACGACTAGTCTCTTCGGCTTCTTGGCCAGTATTAAAGTGAATACTAGAAAATATATTTTTCTTTTCAAAGTTTAAGAAAGTCATATTTGTCAGGCAAGAAAAACATCGAAAAGCAACGTTTGAGAAGAAAGTCTAAAGACGTGTAGGATCGTGCTTGACTGACTTGACGTTTGTTGAGCTAAAGACGAAATATATCTCTCTATACTTCGGGGACCCTTTAATGAAGGTCAACTTTTATATGAATCTGAAAGAATATTAATAAATAATGTGATTTCGCAACAAGCATCTAGGTGCATTACCAGCCTCAAATATAGTGATAGGTACTAGTGATGTGACAATGCGCTCTCGCAAGCATGTCCTCTCGATAAACGATGAACGTTCGCACGATCGTTTCGACCGGCACGAATTATTTTCAAATTTAGAGCACATTCAAATTGCAGTAACGCACGCGAACTGGAAACGACACGGCGGAAAAGATATTCGGGGCTACGCCGAGACGGTACGTTTCGTAACCGGCAATAAATCATCGCTTCTAATTTGCTTTTAAAGGTTTCTGGAATTATCTGTGTGTGTAATCGGGTATTGTTCGGGGACAATGTGCGCAGGCGCCGTGCCGCGCCGTTCTAGAAGCCTTGGTAGCTCAAAAGATGCCGCCGCGCTCGTAATTTGTCAACTCGACTCTTAAAAAGAAAACAAAGTCTTTAATGGTCCTTCGCAATGTAAGTTAATTATATCCTCACGCCTTCCCACAAGGGTCCCCGAAGGGGTAGGCAGAGGTGTATAGGTAATACCCACACACCCACTTTCCGCCAGAGGTATATTAGGTGCCAACGTGACAGATGGCGAGTCCATCGCCGTTACTCAAGCACGACTATACATACGCCTTTGAATTTCTTCAGACGTATGCAGGTTTCCTCTCGATGTTTTCCTTCACCGTAAAGCTCGTGGTGTGACTAATCACTGTACTTAAGTTCAGAAAAACTCATTGGTACAGTCGGGATTCGAACTTGCGACCTTTGCGTCGCAGGCAACTGCTCGAACCACTCGGCCACCACGGCTTTTAAGTTAATTAATTGGACTGTTATTTTATAGGTAATTGGCGACGAGCCGCGTGCGCCATGACACGATAGTCGTAATTAGGTGCTTTGGAGTTAGCCAGTATTGAAAATGTCATGCGTTTTAATCGGTGAAAATGCCGACAAAGCGGTGAAAACACCTTTCAGATTTTCTGATTATTTTACATCGATATAGATCGTAATAACATGCTTCAAAACTTGACATTCGTATTTTTCAGAATCAACTGTACCTCTCCATTGCATTACCATAACGCACATTTTGAGATATAATCATAGAGTTTTAACGCGTTTCAACCTTGAAACAAGAGACAATTAATTAAAAAATTAGATCACAAATGTAAGAGCTCGTTCATTACGGCTCGCCACCGAGCGCATTGAAACAATGCCTACTCTGTTTGCAATGCCATTACTCGGAGTGAATCGATTCGTCTCGATACCGAACACGCCCGCAATCGATTCAAGTCACTCACTTTGCGTGCACTCGCGTTTTCGTATCGTCACCAAAGTACAACGAGGTTGGTATTTGAATTTTAAATCATTAATTGATCGGATTAAAGTTTGAAATTGTATGGTTTAATGGTCGTCATTGTTTTAAGGTTATGTTGAAATTGTCAACGCAACCTGGACGCGCCGCTGTTGGCTCACCGATCGACTTATTGGAGCATAGCAATAATTTTTATTCTCGTCACGAAATCTGCAGTGGCGTCGGACGGACATGTTGTACGATTAGTATATTGCATCATTTATACGATTTGGCGGGGTTCAAGGATCGGAATCGCGATTATAATAGTGTTATTATTGTTGCGAGAAAGTAATTATAACTGTTTTGGTGAATATTCTGCTTCGTAAGCCCTTACCAAAACTCTACGAGTACCTGCTTCGCACAGATTACATGTTACGAATCCCGATGTAAAAATGAGTTATGTATGAACTTAAGTGTGTGTGTAAGTAAGTGATTAATTACACCATAAGCTATACGGTGAACAAAGAAAGTAAATCTGCATACGCTTGAAAGAAGTTCAAAGATGTAAGAGTATGTAGAGTCGCAGAGAAACTGCGATATTATATAAAAGATATAAATAAAGCTAAGTTTCCTAATATCAATGATTTGCAAGGCTCAAAACGAATTGAAAAATAAGTACGTTGATGCAATCGACTAAATAATTCATGATAAATGTAACAATCGAATCGTTGCTACGAAACAGTCTGACAATTCGTAATAAAAAATGTTCCAATTTCAATTTGAGAACGGTCATCGATTCCATAGCATCAAAATTACAAGCGGCATCGGTTCACATTAAACGAATAATCGATTGTATTCGAATGTCAGAGCCAATCAAAACATCGGTCCGCTCTGCGCAGGTCAGTGCTTCCGAACGAAAACTTGGGATGACACGCGCTCGAATTTTTTAACGAGACATATACCGACGACCGATCTGAAACTTACCTATTATGAGCCTTAAATGTTTTGAAATAAAGGTAAAAACTGTTTGATTACCTTTTTGGGAAATGCATACTTAAGTCAGCGAAGGTTTTACTACCGACAGAGAAAGGTTAAAAATTAAAGTTCGTAATGTTTTATCTGTGTGTTCTCACGCTTGTTTCGCGTGTGCACGATTATGTTGCTCGCAGTTGATTGAGAAAGTCCACTCGCTACTTTTATTCGATTTGTCACAGATTATCGATTTAAAAATTGCATCGATAATCGACGTGTGAGATGATTCATGTGAGAAACGTTAGTGCCTACGTTGTAGCGTTTTAAATGGCTTGGGGTCGAGAGGTTACAGTTTCGAATTCGTATTATTAATGAAGGCATAGTTTAGAAAAATATGTTGAATCTTTCTTTAGTAGAATTAGAAATAGTTACATAACTTTCAATCGTTTTAACATGCGTGTTTCACAGTCTTCGATCCTCCAATCACTATAGCACCAATATTACAGTGACTCGTTTCGATGAGGAGGATGAAGAAAACAAACTTGGACAACTTACCTATATATAACAACTCAAGGTGAAGCCAGAAACAAAAAAGATCTATTATTGTAATGTCAACAGCCCAAAACGTCACACATTCCTCTTCAATATTACAAATTGCTTCATCCATGAAAATCTTACACACATCATCACGCCGAGACTCTCAGGGCAGGCAGAGAGAGTAAAGCCAGTTCTCTCTAGGCTTACTGATCTCTTTCGGCTCATCCACATTCATCAGTACCTATAAATAAATAAATATAAATACAAATAGCTGTACCCTGCCACGCTTCGCTGTGGATATGTGACTGATGCAAAATATAGATAAAAACAATCCTTGATGCGGATTATATATCATGCTAAAATTTCAGCACGATCGGTGCAGAACTTTTTGAATTTTTGAAGCGTACACAAAAATACAACATTACATTTATATATATATATACATATATATATATATATATATATATATATATACAGCTGTGCCCTGCAATTTTACGGTATAATTTTATTTTCATATGTTTTTTTCTCTGGAACTTTTGCTCGGAATAAAATATTATCCTATTTTTTATTTCGGCGAATAATATATGTCGGTGCTATATATCACTCAATTATAATTGATATTATCATTATATATTCCTTATATATTATTATTATTTTATTATATATAAATGTATATATACCGTCTATCTACAAAGTAACAATCTGCAGCTGTTTATAATGTAAAGTGTAGATAGCAGTCCTTACAAAGCGACAGAACAACCTTGCTCAGATCAAAGGATCACGGAATACAAAGTACGCCGGCCGTAAACACTGGCCGGCAAATTTACTCCCTCCCCATTAATATACCATAAAGTAAGGCATAAAACGTTATGGTCTTGATACAACCATTTGTTACAATTCACCTACCGCAACGAGCGCTAAACTTACTTCCACTATCGGAGTAAACAATCGTAAAAATGTATCGATATTTTTTATCCTCACGCCTTCCCACAAGGGTCCCCGAAGGGGTAGGCAGAGGTGTATAGGTAATACCCACACACCCACTTTCCGCCAGAGGTATATTAGGTGCCAACGTGACAGATGGCGAGTCCATCGCCGTTACTCAAGCACGACTATACATACCCCTTTGAATTGCTTCTCAGACGTATGCAGGTTTCCTCTCGATGTTTTCCTTCACCGTAAAGCTCGTGGTGTAACTAATCACTGTACTTAAGTTCAGAAAAACTCATTGGTACAGGCGGGAATCGAACTTGCGACCTTTGCGTCGCAGGCAACTGCTCGAACCACTCGGCCACCACGGCTCATTATTTACATAATTTTTCATAATTTTTTAGATAGAATTGAAATTGAAAGCCGTGTGGTTCGAGTAGTTTCCTGCGACACAAAGACCACAAGTTCGAATCCCGACTGTGTTTTTCTGAACTTAAGTACAGTGATTAGTCACAACAGTCGGTGAAGGAAAGCATCGAGAGGAAACCTGCATACGTCTGAGAAGCAATTCAAAGACGTATGTGTAGTCTCGCCATCTGTCACGTTGGCACCTACAATATATCTCCAACGGAAAGTGGGTGTTTGGGTACTACCTACACAGCTCTGCCTACCCCTTCGGGGACCCTTGTGGGAAGGTGTAGGGATAACCTTTATAATTTACCCACCTATTTCTATCCTATCCCATTCTGATCTTGTTTTATACCATACCGTATCATAAATCAATCATGATACATAAATATCTCAACTTAAGTACAGTGATTAATCACATGTAGTGTGATTAAGCTTTACGGTGAAGGAAAACATCGATAGGAACCTGCATACATCTGAGAAGCAAATCAAATGCGTATGTATAGTCGTGCTTGAGTAACGGCGATGGACTCGCCATCTGACATGTTGGCACCTATAATATATCTCTAGCGTTAGTGAAAGGTTGCACACCTACACAATTAACTATAAGGAAGAATAGTGGGGCGCGTCTTCGTTGATGGCACATCGTCATGGCATACTCTGTGTTTTATGTATTAGTAGGATAGTAAATACGACGTTATAGACGTAACTAATAGTAAATAATTAACATGAAATCATAACTCTTGCATGATGTCACTGCATCGCAAATAGTATATGGGAAATATATAGCTTAACAGCTTTAAACATAACGAGCATCTCGCACCACAATTATGTACCTGCGCAAGTCAATTGTTTCGCGACGTCATAAACTATGCCCCATGGAAATTATTTAAAGATTTTTGTCCTTTGCAAGAGCACGATGCCAAGCCAACCCAGCTGAGGCCCTTACCCTTGCTCACAAACCGGCATATAAGAGCGATCTTAAGGGCAGTATAGAAACCAGTGACCGGTCGAATACTTGTAGAAAAGTTCAAGATAACAGAGAGAATAACTATAGATTTATATTTACTATGTGACGTTCAAGTGTTCCTAATGTGTCCCTTACGTTGAATAAAAGATTTTTGAGTCAGGTGTGTTATGGGCCATTTTGCCGGGGATACATTTAAATTTAAAGACATTTTAGAAGGAAAGGTAGAGGGGAAGAAAGGAAGAGGAAGACCAAGATTAACATACATGGGTCAGATCAAAGAAAAAAATTCTCTCATGAAGTATAAGGAGGTCAAGGAGGTTGCGCTGGACAGCGAATGGAGGGGACTGCATCAGAGACGCCGACAAGAACCCAGCTCTTAAATTTGTGATGATGATGACATTTAAATTAGAGAGATAGATTTTTCTACTCTGAAGCTTGATGTTTTTTCTCATCTAAGTCCTGGCATAAACACAGTCCCCGATGAGAGAGTAAAGCGACAGCTCTCTTTCTAGGCTTTATAGACCTCTTTCGTTTCATTAACATTCATCAATCTCATTTTTTTATACCTCTGAGGTGGCAAACAATCCGCTCGCCTGATGATAAACGGTTACCGCCGCCGGTGGCACCTGTAGCAACCTCTTCACACCCTTCTTGAAGAACTCCACGTCTACAACCACGCCATACAATAAGCAAAGATGTGTCTTAAAGTCCTATTCATTGATTTATCTAGATATCTATCCTTTTAAGTATATATACTATATAGTATATATACAGTCTAGTTAGTAATTTGGGACTGTCAATTGGTGTAGAATTGTCTCATAGTATTTATTTATTATATTAATTAGGTATACGCGGAACCAACTATTCTAGGAGTATTAAAGTTCACCACTACCGATGAACCATTGGAAATTGCAGTGCTCGATGTACGCACATAAATGGTAGCAACACCACACCACGTCATTTCAATACAACTAGCATTTCAACATAATTTATTGTCTCTTAATACCTATCCTAGCGTTTAATGTCAAAGCTTGTGTCTAATTATACGTGTACTAAATGTTAGTAATAAAAATAAAGTTTATATTTTGTCTTTAAATATATTGCATAGTTATCCTTGACTGGCGGTAGACATACTACTAATATGACCGCCGTTATGGCTTCTAGTCGTAAATCTAGTAACTGGGGTCGTAGCCGTAATGGGGAGCGTAAATCTGGACAACGCGGGGCGAGTTACTAATTTACACGGACAATAAAAGCTAATGATACGGCACTCGTCGACGGAGAGTCCTGTGGGATATCCTTAAATGCAATGTAAAAAACTCGCGCCTTCCCACCAGGGTCCCCGAAAGGGATACCCTTTAGGCGGTTTAGTATCCACAATTATACTTTTAATAATAATAATTTAACTTTAACTTACCAACTATTACTTCTACTTACTAAAAAAACGTCTTAGAATTTTTCGTGGAGTGACTACAGTCGGGATTCGAACTTGCAATCGTGGCATTAACATGGCGGTTGATTATACATATTTATTGAACATTTTATTGAGAATATTGGCGCTCTACTCTCTCTGCCTACCCCGTGAGAGGCGTGATGATATGACTGTATCATTATTTAATTAAGATTTTATTGCAAGACCGATCAAATTATCGGCATATAACACTGCTTTCGCTTTTCACTCTCATTAATATCTTGGCTTTTTCCCCTTTCTCGTTAATTAATATTTACTCTTCTAGTTTAATAAGTACCGTATTTGATGTTATATACATTTTTGTCACATTTTAAGGTAACTGAGAATTGCTAATTTCTCGAACATGAAACAATTCTTATTTTCTGTGCGTGTGTATGTCACTGAACTCGTCCTAAACACCTGGACTGATGAAAATATGTGTGTTCTTTTCAGAATATCTTTCCTTATTTCTCTATATTATAGTATCGCTCACTTCCCACAAGGGTAAGCAGACAAGTCATAATTTAAACATACAGTCACATGGCTATTCTCTGCCGACTCTTATTCAGGCTCCATACAATATATTTCAATTTGTTTTCCGCAGCTGACAAAAGACAAGCATTCCTCACCTTAACATTAAAGTAAGGAGCCTGTAATTTTCCCTCACGGCGTAAGCAGAGTGAGTTGGGACCAGTTCTTTGTCGACTTCCAAAAATAAAATCAACCCCTAAAATTCTCCCACTATCCACTCTATCCACTTCTATTTAGAAGTAAAAAAAAACAAAATCAAAATCTTTTTATTTCACATAGGCCCAGGCACTTAAACGTCGAAAAATAAGCACGGTTCGGGTTGGTCGCTTCCATGGAGAAGAACCGCCAAGAAACTCCATGGTTACTCTTCAAATCATTAGGCATATACAATAACAATATTTTTTCGTTACAGCAATAGTACCCAAGTATGGGGGAACAACGTAGGCCCGACAATAGGTCGTTGCTTACTATACAAAGCATACATAAAACAAGATAATTATAACAATGTTAGCAAGATCTAAGCATCTACAAAGCCTACAATGTTCTCACATTCACAAATTAGACAAATTAAACAAGTGACACAAATATTGGCATCAGTACTGTAACTAATTCTGGTCAAGATATGGAATAAATAAAAAAAAAATAAATATTAGATTATTATTGTAAAAAAACCCAATTTGAGAAAAAAAAACTTGCAAACCTTCACACAAGTGCTTCTCAATAGGTGGTACCTACTCATATGTACGTTGTCGTTGGCTAGGAAATGGCTAATTTATAGTTGTTTTACGTTCGCCTCTCGCCAGCATCCTCGCTTTTACGACCCAAGCTCTGGCGAATTTATCTCGTAACTTATACTCGCGCGAGTACTTCACAGTTTATTGTAATACTTTTCTGCATCAACATTCCAAGTTGACTTTGTTCCTGCACTCATATTTACGAGAACAATTCTACACAATATTATTATAAGACAGCTTGTATATGGAATGGAGTGGAGTGGAGTCGCTAATATTATTTTACACTTCAAATTAATTCAAAGCGAATATATAGCAGCGAGGGACAGCTAGTCCTTTACAAAAATTAAAAAAATTTGACAGATTTACCCAGTCCTAAACTTAGCAAAGTTTGTACTATGGGAACTGAACAAAGATATATATATACCTATATCGATAGATATATACATAACTGCACAGGACATCCAAGACTAAGGTACAAAACTCATGTTAATACAAATATCGGCCCTCAGCGGGAACCGAACCAGCTTCCTAAGCCGCGATGCCTAGATATCTGACCCGACGGCCGCCATACAAAATGCAACAGTATATACATACATATCATTGCGTCAAGAGTCCCTCACAGGGTAAGCAGAGAGAGTAGAGCGACAATTCTGACTTAGTTACATATTTACTTCTCTCCGTTTACATGAATCAGTCCTTTCATACAAGTTCACCGGGTTTGATGATGATGCAACAGCAAGATTCTATTTAATACTATCCAAGAGTTACCGGCGAGCAAGTGACGGAGCCAAAGGTCCTCGGGTGGCGTCGCGGGGCGGCTCGTAACTTTGCCCTGTCACTTGGCTCGCCTCACTTACTCACTTCAGTAAGTGAGAAGTTAGAAATACGAACGTTTATCAAACGTTTCTAAATGCATCGCTATCATGTTTTTCTCAGAATGATATAAAGTTGCCTTGGCATAGAAAATCGTTTGAAAATATTTTCTATTTATTTATTCTTATTAATAAACACGACTTTTATGAATTACGTTAGTTAAGCAAATCTCTATATACTTATAATATGTTTCTGCTGTGTGTATACATTATTTACTTTATAAAAACTTGATGAAATAAGGGGATTAATAATTTTGTCACGTATACTTCTAATTCCTCCTTAACACGAGGATTTATGAATCGTGTTAATGCGGGTCCGATCTTAAAATCGTCAGGTGTTTATTTAGCAGAATAATAATTGCGTAAAAAGTAATTTAGAGTAAAATAGATTTATATCACCAGATAAATCTAGTTTAATATAGTATTCAAGTGAGACTCATTGCTAATATAGACATTACATAATAGCCACTATCGAGAGTTACCATTTTGGCGATGTCCTCACCTTTAAAAGTATCACTCAAAATTCAGTCTTGCACCTGCTATTTAAGATCAAAAATCCCGCAAGGGACCTAAAAACCATGGTCGTATAAATCTAACCTGTGCGCGATTCCCATCACGCGCCGACAATACGAACATATTTAAATATGTCATTGTATTAGTTCAAATTCTTTATCTGTGACGTGATCTTGCAATCGGTCGGTTATCAACTTGTAATTCATGGCGCGCGCGTTTTGCAAGCATTTTGGCAATGGCAGCACGTGCCCCGTAAATACTTAAAAATTCATGGTTATCCGACAATTTGTAGTGTGACGTTCAATACGACAACCTGTTAGCACACTACTCAACTGGCCAATGAAATATTTTTAAGAAAGTCATCGAGTTTTTAATATTAAAAACTTGAAGAGAAAAAGCCCTGCTACATTTAAATATTACCAATAAACAATTAATAATATCTATAATAAAATAAATAATATCCTCACGCCTTCCCACAAGGGTCCCCGAAGGGGTAGGCGGAGGTGTATAATAATATTAGGTGCCAACGTGACAGATGGCGAGTCCATCACCGTTACTCAAGCACGACTATACATACGCCTTTGAATGTCTTCTCAGACGTATGCAGGTTTCCTCTCGATCTTTTCCTTCACCGTAAAGCCGTGGTGTGACTAATCACTGTACTTAAGTTTAGAAAAACTCATTGGTACAGTCGGGATTCGAACTTGCGACCTTTGCGTCGCAGGCAACTGCTCGATCCACTCGGCCACCACGGCTCTTATAATATCTATACCTCCAATAAATAGTCTGGTTTCGGTGATCATTCGGTCTGAAATTTTTCATCGTTCATTCAATTTCGTAAAGATTTTGTCTGAATGTACCTAGGTGTTGTATAATCATGGGAAGTATTAATCGTTGGACATTATTATCATCACACTGAATCCCTCACAGGGTAGGCGATGAGACTACGTCAGTTCCTCTTTTCTCGCTTCATCCTACATAAACGCTTGCCGGTTTAGAGTACTCCTGATGGTCCTTGAACATTTGATCGATTTCATCTAGGTAGTTGGAACGTCCTCCATTGGCATTCAGTGATCAAATACCGCCATCACTAACACCGGATCCAAGAATCAATTTAGTATGACTTTGCAAATTACACCGATCCACAAGTATCATCAAATCGCAATCAAGTAAATAAAACATTCAGAACAATGTACTTTTTTTAATTACGTAACCGAAAAATCAAGGCCAAACGAAAACAAAACCATAGTTAAACGGGTGTAGCGGCCCGGAACACAGCCCGTGCCCTATTTCCACAGGAAGTGACGTCTTAAACCGTGAACACGACATTTGTAAGGCTGCGTTTTCACTATCGGCGTTACGCGCTCGAGTTGCGACCAGAACACCGTGTAAACATGCCTTACGGTCAATGGTGTAGATAGTGAATGCTAAACACATAATTATGGTCCAATTATAGCGATCTGTTTGGATTGTACGATAATGGCAATATTGGATTGTAATGTTACGCTCCAGACAGCGTAGCTTGAGGTCGCATGTTTGATTCTCGCTAGCAGACATCTTTGTAAAACGAACTTGTTTAGATATTTAAAATTTATAACTGACTTGTTGACCGCTTAGTGTACAAGCTTGGCGTAGATTGGGACTAGTTCAATTTGCATGAAAAATGTTTAATCCACCCCGATTACTTACATAGGAGTTCCATAGCCACTATAAGACTTTTACAAGGCATTCGTGCAATGCCGGGATAGTTGAACTAGGTAGTGGTGACCCTTGACCTGCCAGACGATAATACGCTAGCCCTGTACTTGATCGCAATAAAAAATGGCTAGCATGTTAAAGTTTGAAGTACCGCATTAACCTATGTTTTTCCTTCTTTCCAGTCATTCTTCGGGCGCTCATACAACAACCTCAACTCGATAACAGAATGCAAAAACAACGGCGAATGCGTAATCAACAAGAAGAACAGAACAGCTTGCAAGGCATGCAGGCTGCGCAAGTGTCTCATGGTGGGCATGTCGAAGTCGGGCTCGAGGTATGGACGCCGCTCCAACTGGTTCAAGATCCACTGCCTCCTCCAAGAGCAGCAGCAGGCCGCCCAGTCCAGGTCACCGCCACGGATGCCGCAGTCACCCCACCACCTGGCGCCGCCATTCCCTCCCCATCTCTTCCCTGGCTTAGCGAGACCGCGAACGAAAGAAGAGTTGGCTTTGTTAGGTCTTGATGAATACAAGCCCCCGTGCTCGGGCTCCCCAGACTCACATAGAAGCGGATCATCCCCCAAGTTGGACGAGAAGTCCCGTATTTCACAATCCAGACTGGCGGAGAGGCCGCTCACCCCTCCGAGAGACACCTTCGTCCATCCTCTAGCCAATCTATCCTTGCCCCACTTCCCTCACTCGCCGTTCTTAGCGCCGCCCCCCTTCAGCCCCTTCGCAGCAAACCACCCGCTGCTGTTCCCGCCTGGCTTCCACCCGATGTACTCCAGACACCTCCTGGACCATGCAGCACTGCGACAAGCAGCTGAGAACAACAATGACGTCAGAATCGATGACCACAACGCTGACTCTTCCAAGCGCTTCTTCCTAGATGAAATATTAAAGCAGCAGCGTTCGACACAGCCCACTCATCAGGAGGATGTTATCTCCGAGGCGGAGTTTGTGCCGACGCCCCCTGCTGAGAGGAGAACTTCGGAATCGCCGCTGCAAGAGAACCCTATGGATCTCTCGGTAAAGTCTGACGGTAGATCGAGCTCCGCCCGGCGAAGATCGGACGACAGCGAGGTCATAGTGCCAGATAATGACGAGTCTGTCAGCGGCGCAGGGTCCGCCAGCGAGGGAGAGGACATCTCCTACTCACAGATCAAGAGGATCAAACTGCACCCTCTCGACCTGACCACCAAAGTTTGACGTGATTGTGACAGTATAATTCCAGTGTCAGTGATTGGCCAGTAATTGGGATTGTGATTTTAAAGTAAGTCGTTCAGCCGAGAACTTTAGTTGTGAGTTGTTATCGCTTGAAAGAGTCTATCCAAATACGTAAGTTAAGTAACGGTTAGTGAGCCGGTTAAAGGTTATGTACAAACGACGTATATTTTGTAAATAATAAATTATTATTGTTTAGGTTACTGTAGGCTAATGAGTAGGTAGTGGCTGAACGTTTAAAAACGCAACTGCCGGGTGTTGCAACTTTACAGTTATCTAAAGATATACAATCTCTATATTTTGATATAAGTCGAATATAATTTATTCAATTTAGTGAAATTGTCATCGATGTGTTGTTTGAGGATCGTGTGTTAACTTCGGGTGCATTGTGACGTTAAGCATGTAGCTTTTTGTTTCGTAGACTATTTTTTAAGCCTATGTTCTATTTTATGCTTTCTTACAATATGTAGTAAAATCTATTTTATTATTTAAGTCATATAAATCTACTCTTCCAGTGAACAAGCCCAGTATAACTTATATTGTATTTTCAAGTCGAATTTATATAAGCTAAAAACTTTCATACTAGCCAATACGTATTTGTATATTCTAACAGTTATTTCACTGGTATGACTTAGAAGTAAAACTTTGTCTTGAACTCAAAAAAATATTCAATATGACTGTACTTTATGCATTCCTATCAGAAATTGCTCAAACACTTATGATATATACAGTATACTCAAAAATAAAATAACTTATACTCAAATGTATGCTTTGTGACGCGTTTTTGTAAATATATTATACATAGGTAGTGTTATATTGCGTTCAAAAGTGTATGCCAACAATACATTCCACGGAGACAAGAAAAATAAAATATAAATGCACTCGAAACACAGTTTTAATTATTCTATGATTTACCCCCAGTATAATTAATTTATTATGTAAGTACATTATAAAAAAGAAAATAGTCACACCACGAGCTTTACAGTGAAGGAAAACATCGAGAGGAAATCTGCACACGTCAGATAAGCAATTCAAAGGCGTATATAAAGTCGTGCTTGAGTAACGGCGATGGACTCGCCGTCTGTCACCTAATATATCTCTGGCGGAATGTAACTAAAGGCCCCGGGGCAAAAAATTAATTAAGGTCCCAACGAAACTATTAAAAATCGTGTGTTCTGTATTAGTTTTTCCGAATTCGACGTACTCCAAATTTGTAGTCATCCAGACTTGTCCCTGGGGCCATCTTGGGCTTGGGGGCCCCGAGGCACACCCCTTCGGTAGCTACGCCACTGTATATATATGTAAGTAAGATAGAAGAATGGCGGATGTTGCCTTAGGAAAGGCGTGAGGACGCCAGGCAGCATTAACAGTAGCCTGCACAGTGGGGCTGTCAGCCAACGCGCAGCTCGCTTGCTGCAGCTCGCGAACGGGTTCTGCCTAGCTGTTGGTAGCGAGCAGTGATACTGGATGAGTAGCTCTCATAGCAGCAACATTAGGGCGAGTTCCCTTACCAGTACAACTATTCCAGATAAAGTACTCCTAACCTTACTGACCGAAGTAATCCGTATCAATTCGCTGGAAAATTATTATAACGTGAAAGAAATTTCCCATAAATTATAGGTAAGTACACAAGATCGGTATTACAATTGAATGAATGGGGAGCTGGTACTAGATTCATCCTGCATTACCAGACTCTCGCCCCACGGGAATTACTGAAGGTAACCGATGTGTGTACCGACTTGCCTGACAGCTAAACTGACTTCTTGGAAACAGTGGTAACTTTATTTTATATTAAATATGTGACGTTCAATAAGTGTTCCCTGTGTCCCTTACGTTGATGAATATTTAGATATATAGATTTGATTTTTTTTTAAGCTGTCAGTGAGTTCAGACTTTTGACTTTGGTGCACCTTTTATTCCGCTCCATACATGCGTAACAGTGACATGAGGCGGTGGTGCTTTCCTAGTTAGTAAAATAAAATACTGAACGAGAGAACTCATCGTAAATTTGAACATATCTCCGACATAACCCCGGGGTCGAGTGTAAAGTCTCAACAGCGAAAACACACGACCAAAACATATGACTAATTCATATTATCCACATTTACATAAAATGTATATAATATTATTTCAATAATCATTGACACAAAATCAATAACCTAGTGATCCGTGAAGACAATAGCAAATTGACGTGAATTCGAGAACAATACACATGTCAGAAATAGACAATGTCAAAATTTACACTAAATAATACCATATGATTACAAAACGGCAAAAGTTATGCTATACATTATAACGCCTATTCCCTCCCGGGGTAGGCAGAGAGAGTACTCTCTATAGACTTACAGATCTCTTTCGCTACAGTTATGATTGAGCCCTCGGGGACCCTTGAAAGAAGGTGTAAAGATATAAATAAAATACCTTGAATAAATACTTTGGGACACCGCACAAATTGACATAGCCCCAAATTAAGCAAATCTTGTGTTTGGTATGGTAACTAGACAATGATATATTTTAGATATTATATAGATAAGGTTTCCAATAATGAGCTCCTTGGAGGGGAAGAATTGTTATATTGTGTTGGCATCAGAGGGATTAGTCCCATTATGCTGCAAACACAGTATAGCTCTCCGAACACAGAGTGGCAACGCGCAAGTGATACTTCGGTATCGTGAGCGTAAATAGGCTGCGGTAACCGCGTCCCATCATGTTGGCCATTTAATTGTTTGCCACTCATGTGGTATAAAAAAATGCATAGGCCATTCAAGACTAAGGTACAAATACTCGTGTTCATCACACAAATATCTTCCCTCAGCGGGAATGGAACCCGCGACCACAAGTTTTACAGTCAGGACCTCTAACCACTGGACCAGACGTCCGTCAATTTATAACGAATATATTATTGAAATTAATAACAGGTTTTCATTTACACACATACCAGATCTCAAATATTTGAATAAAAATATTGACAGTAGCCAGAGGTTAAGTGAAGTCTGTGACGTTGCGGTAGGTCGCTAGTTCAATCCCGACAAGGTCGTTGAACACGCTCATACATATTCATGTCAGTCTTCAGTCTCCTAATCTGATCATTGATGTTGAGTTGACAAATCATTCATATAGACACCTTTATACTCAACTGTATATATTTGAGCTTTGCGTATAAATAATATATATATAAATAATTATATATTCGAGCTTTACGGTGAAGGAAAACATCGAGAGGAAACCTGCATACGTCTGAGAAGAAATTAAAAAAAAAAAAAAAAAAAAGGCGTATGTATAGTCGTGCTCGAGTAACGGCGATGGACTCGCCATCTGTCACGTTGGCACCTACTATACCTCTGGCGGAAAGTGGGTGTGTGGGTATTACCTATACACCTCTGCCTACCCCTTCGGGGACCCTTGTGGGAAGGCGTGAGGATATATTATTATTATTATAATTATATATTCACATATCATAACGCCTAGCCCCTTTTAGTGTCGGCTGTATTATACTTTATAATCATGTGTCTTTTATGCACATACATACATACACTCGTTTACCCTACTAACATTGCAGTTGCGAAAGTTTGGAAGGATGGTGGTTAGAGGTTAAAAGGTTTTGCAAAGGTATCGGAACTGCACGGTTTCAAAGACTTTTTTCCTTCGAAGGCTCTGAAATGAGCTCCCTCGTCGGGACTAGTCGTGATCAGGTTTTTTTATATACCACATGGGTGGTAATCATGCATGCAATCCGCCTGATGGTAAGCGGTTACCGCCGCCTATGAACGCTTGCAACACCAGTGGTATCGCTCGCGCATTTATGCATGTATGTATATATATACTAGCTGTGCCCGCGACTTCGTCGGCGTAGACAGCTTTTTTACCTTTCGTAAAAAAAACTTTTTCTTTTTCAACAAAAGTATCCTTTGTTACTTCTAATACCTCCGAGAATATGTGTACAAAGTTTTATGACGATCGGTTAAGTATTTTTTACGTGAAAGCGTAACAAACAAACTTACATTCACATTTATAATATTAGTAAGGATTTATAATGTGTGTGTGTTTTGTGCATGCCTACTTACATCATATGCACAGGTATACAGTCGCTGGGCTAGCAATAATAAACCAAATTAACATAAAAATGCTACGTGTAATTTATCATCCAATTTGGATAACTCCGCCTCATAAAGTCCTAATGATGTTGTATATCACTAATATGGAAAACAAGCTGATTGCTCTACAGTAAGCGGTTACTGCATAAAGGGTTAGGTCATGTGGCCAGTGCTTTTTATACTACTTAGGTGAAAAACACGTGGTACTCCTGTGCTTTTCAAACCACTAAGGTAAAGAGCACGTGGTGCTCCCGACGGACGCTTGCAACACCAGGGGTAGAAGGAACCTTTCCACACCCTTCTTGATCATTATTTGTTATACTTCTAAGGTTTCAATTATTCTGTCTTCCATGCATCGTATAGATAGTGCTATCCACGAAGACGCGCCCCTCCAATTTCTAGTCGAGGGGATCGCGGGATGCGGGGAGTATGACCCGAGTCTATTAATTGTAGTGTGCGTGTGCACTCATAGGTAATCTCTAAGTGTAAGTGTACTCTTTCCACCTCTTCTCTCCACCTCCATCCTAAAAGCTATAAGGAAGAAAAGTGGGGCGCGTCTTCGTGGATGGCCATATCTATAAGTTGAATGTAGGCAACGGTCAGAGTACCAATAATAGATTTCCCGGGCTGGTTTCTAGTTTTGCGTTTAATAGTTAATACCGTCGCATCGCATGTGAGCGGCGATCCTTGACCTGCCGACACGAGCGCAGACACATCTTCTACTCGGATGTAGCACTTCTGGATGCGCTACTAAGCTACTTAACATAAGGCTTAATAGAATTGTTGATTTTTTTAATCACCAACAAAGTTACGAATACACAGGTTCAGTACCTCGCAGTGTCTACCAATGGGTATTTCGGTATTTTCTTATGGTTTCTATGGGTTTGATTCATCGTAACGGAAAACATCATTAGGAAATCTGACATACGTTGGAGATGTTATTCAAAAACATATGTATAGTCGCCGTGGTGGCAGAGTGGTTCGAGCAGTTGCCTGCGACGCAAAGGTCGCAAGTTCGAATCCCGACTGTACCAATGAGTTTTTCTGAACTCAAGTACAGTGATTAGTCACACCACGAGCTTTTCGGTGAAGGAAAACATCGAGAGGAAACCTACATACGTTTGAGAAGAAATTCAAAAGGCGTATGTATAGTCGTGCTTGAGTAACGGCGATGGACTCGCCATCTGTCACGTTGGCACCTAATATACCTCTGGCGGAAAGTGGGTGTGTGGGTATTACCTATACAGCTCTGCCTACCCCTTCGGGGACCCTTGTGGGAAGGCGTGAGGATATATTATATGTATAGTCGTACTTGCTCTCAAACAGCGATCCACTCGAAATCAACGGGAAACTCATTCCCATACCTTGGTACTTGGTACTTGGTACTTGGTACATGCTGAGTGGTTTCAATGGAATTTCCTTCCCGCGAATGCACAGCTTGTGGAATAATATCTCCATAAGGGTTTTCCTTAGAGAGTACGCAAGGATCTTCAAGAATATGAAAGTGTTATTTCAGGATCAGCAACGTGTGTGCGATACCCCTGGTGTCACACGCCTCCATTGGCGGCGGCAACTGCTTACCACGCTTCGCTTATGTTGTGATGGTTTTCGCTATGAATTATACTTATGAGGTTCATCTAGCAGGTGTATACATCTTCAACACCATACGGCCAACACAAGTTTCCACTTGTGTAACAGTAGTAATGTCAGCTCACAATAACCGATGTTATAGGTCATTTGGTATAGTTGAATACGTAATTAGGGCCCACCGCCTGGAGTTAAGCAAATGCTTGCTTCAAAATGTTCAGGCTCTTACTCATCTTGCTTATTGTCTCTCGGATTTGTACTGTCGGGAAACCTGACTAGAAACGTCCAAGTATTATTTAACTACGTGCCATCGTGTCCGACACGAATATTTATCGTCGACTAGCTTCTTTGCCCGGCTCTGTGAACGTAAGGGAAGCATCGTGAGGAGACCTGCATACGTTTAAAAAGATATTCAAAGATGCCTCTATAGTGGACAAACAGACGTGGTGTTAAGCTGTTGTGACAGAAATCGGTCACGTTAGTACTCTAAACATTAGGTGTAACAGCTTAGGGGTATTCTAATTTAAAAATGTATCGATTACATAATAAATTTCCGGCGCATTTAAAAAAACAATTGACAACTCTCGTTGAAAAAATATTTTGAATTTAAGAGAGGGGCTGTTGCCATCTCTGCTGCAGTCATTTCCATTTGCTTCTGTCCAGCGCAACCTCTCTGACCCAATCTGAAGACACACAGAAATTTTCATAAAAATCGGTCCAGTCGTTTAGGAGGAGTCCTTCTAAAAATTGCTGAAAGCAAGAGAAAAGCTTCGTGTCTGCTACGTGTGTAAGTATTTCCCGCATAGATACCGCCCATGGTACACTAACGACTTTCC
>JACCPG010002089.1:0-13243 GCA_016069955.1 Drepana arcuata | reverse complement strand
TAATACCTATATCCATCTGCCTACCGGAAAGTGGGTGTGTGAGTACTCTAACGCAGCCACTTTCTGCCAACCGCCCATATATTTTAGGTATCAACGTGAGTCAAGTACGACTATACGTACGCCTTTGACTTGCTTCCCAGGCGTATGCAGGTTTCCTCTCGATGTTTTACTTTACCGTAAACCTCGTGGTGTGATTAATCACTGTACTTTAGTTCTGAAAAACTCATAGGTACAATCGGGATTCGAACTTGCGATCTTGGTGTCGCAGGTAACAAATCGAACCACTCGGTCACCACGACTTGTATACACAACATAATTATTGTTTTTGGTTTATTTGGCTGGACACCCCAGACCATACTACTAGTTACTAGATCAAATCGATCGGACACTCAAGGACGGGAACGTCAAGAGTACTCGCATGCCTGAAGAAGAGATGAGAGAGAAATGAATTGGGATGAAACGAAAGAGGTGTCTAGAGAGAACTGGCGCTCTACTCTATCTGCGTGTTTCTCCGAGACTGCGCATTTTTTTAAGAACAGCAATGGCACTGCACATTTATTCGGCAACTTTCAAATAATACATGAACCATGATGGAGTGTTGGGGGCCGGAGGAGGTAAGTCTACTGTTTGTCAATATCATAATAATCAGGGGACTCATAATAATAAGGGACTTGGCGTGATGATATGTATGTATGTATGTATAATAATCAGTGCCAAAACAAATGTTCAAATGGAAAATTCTATTAAATGAATAATACTATGTTATGGTATTGTAAGATTTTATGCCGTATGCTTGTTAGAGCACTCAAAGCAAAAAAAGATTGTAAGGCCATAAAAATATCTGAAATGTTTAAAGTATAACTTACGCCAAGGTCGTTAATGAACTTATCTGATCCATTAACCAAGTTCATCCGCAATTCTCCTTAACCGACCTCGCCCGAAAAATGACGTATATTTTCCCTACTTTACGAAAGCTGCATTTAATAGTACATCTCATCGGAAGTAACGGTCGTTACTGGAACCGTTACATAATATTAAATATGAAACGAATTTGGTAAGTGATATTTGATCCTACTTGCGTCTGTCGACTTGAATCTTTAACCTTAAATGTGCTCCCCGCATGATGTTAAGCGAGCAGCAATTTGAGAAAATCCATGATAACTTTTCCCGTTCAAAATTGGATACATAAACTTATAAGTATATATATATCTATCCTCACGCCTTCCCACAAAAGTCCCCGAAGGGGTAGGCAGAGGTGTATAGGTTATAAGGATTGCATAATTCATTAGTGTATACTTTAGGTAGGGTACGGCGTTACTTCGCTGGCAGAATTCGAACCCATTCTTATAAAGAGAAAATGTATTTATTAAAACCTTAGAATTGCTGCTAGCCTCTCCATATTGTACTCTGAGGAGTAGGCAGAGTTTGGGATGGAATATAGACTTCAGAGCTAACAAAGTAAAAGTAAAGTTTGAATTATTATCTTTGATGAAGTAACAAATCAGTGTTCCAAGAAATTTATTCGAACCCTTAACTTTTCAGTATAGAACATAAACATTCAGCCAACACCACTTTGTTATTAATTATTTTTTATAAATTTCATTCCATGTCATTGAAAAGAATAAAATTTGCCAACTCAAAAGAAAGTTGCAGATTTACTACATTAGTTATATGAAATGAATACATTTATATTTTATTAAATTACGCTAGTCATTCATTATTCGTACCAACAATTTTTAATTTGATATTTTTCTACAAGCTGCGATTTAGCCGGCTTGAAATGCAAATGAAAAAATAAATTTGATGTGAATGACTTTCTTATAGTACAGGCGCTTTACATAACAAATAAAAACCGTAGAGCCGTGATGGTCCAATTGTTCGAGTAGTCGCCGGCAACACAATTTTCCAAATGAAAATTGATTGTGATTATCGCGATTTAGTCAAGTAAAATGATTTCAGAAATTATACTTTATTACTTTCGTAGCGCGATTGTTTCGATTATCCCATGAAGTTTTAGCGACAATTTATCAAACAAAAAGGTACAAAAATTATTAACTTTAACTTTTGGAAGTCCAATTTAATAATAATAATAATATATCCACACGCGTTCCCGCAAGGATCCCTGAAGGGGTAGGCAGAGGTGTATAGTTAAGTGCCAACGTGACAGATGGCGAGTCCATAGCCGTAACTCACGCACGACTATACATACACCTTTAAATTACTTCTCAAACATGTGCAGGATTCCTCTCTATGTTTTCCTTTACCGTAAAGCTCGTGTCGTTGAGTTGTAGGCAACTACTCGAACTGCTCGGCCAACATAGTGATTGCCGTATTTTATAATTATATAAAACGAATTCACACTCCTATTGTCTTTATTAAGAACTTTCTGTCCAATCTCAAAGCGTTACTGAAATTAATATGTGTGCTTAGATTATAATCATCATAAGGGCCTCTTTTTGTACTTTTCATACCGGACAAAAATATTGATATTGATTAAGTCGAAATCGAACGAAGGGTGTTCGGTTCGCTATTTGCCGGAGATAAAAATAAGTGACAATGTGACGGATGGCAATTCTATCATCATTGTGTCAAACGTAAACGTAATACATAAGCCTTTTAATTTCTTGTCAAATCATATGCTTGATGTGTTTTCCTTCACTATACTAAATAATATAACTTTGACGATCGTCTGGTCTAGTGGTTAGAGCTCCTGACTACGAAACTTGAGGTCGCGGGTTCGAATCCCGCTGAGGGCAGATATTTGTGTGATGAACATGAGTATTTGTACTTTAGTCTTGGATGTCCTGTATTTCTGTATATATCTATCTATATAAGTAAATATATCGTTGTCTAGTTACCATAACACAAGCTTTGCTTGCTTTGGGACTAGGTCAATTTGTGTGGAATTGTCCCAGGTATTTATATTACATTTTTATATTTATTATGGCTAGAATTTACCAGGTTACATTTACTCGTAGCTTATTATGTAACTATGCGATCTTCACAACACAAACGTTTCTAGGAGGAAAAATAAAATCTGAAGAAACAACACAATAATAACGGAAGGCAATTTATGAATGCGATTTTAAAGCTTTCTACGAAATATTGGCAATCACATTTTTTCAAACAAAATATATTTGGTACGTGACAAGAATTTTGTAAAACATCTAATTATACCAAATCTTATTGATGTATTTACTCAAGGGACAGCCGAGGAATATTAAAATATTGTCAGAACATTTCGTTTTCGCTACAAATTTATTTTTGGTGGCGCAATTTGTAATATCAATTTTCAGCCTCGCACACCCAACACATATCACGATCTCATAGGTATTTTCAAGAAGTACATGGTCTTAAATCAGGAATGTTATCACGGGGGTGATAGTCTGTTTTTCATGAGCGTATTCTATTAAGGAAGCGTAAATTACTTCTTCGTATTGTTTGCCGTTATTATATTGAAAAGAAAAGTATTAAAAGTTTCTTGGCGTATTCGCCGTAGACGTCGAAAACGGCCTTGTGAATCAGGAGGTTGAATCTCCCGACTGGATACAAATAAAATAGATTATACTTACGTTAACAATCAGCAATAAAACTGTTGCAGAATAACGAGGTACTAACTATTACGTGTTTGAAACTAAATTATATTACGAATAAAAGTGGGCTTCTGAGAATCTAAGTAACTGAGTTTTTCTTGTCATTCCCAGATAAGTAATTAATTTTTATTGTGAAGCTTGTCGAGGGTTCATCAAAAGGTATTGTTGACTTAAGATTCTACGAAAGAAAGGTAAAAAAGTATTTGTTCCAATTAAAAGACATTTCAAATAATTATAAATAATTGTGTGGCCAGTAACCCACAAATACTTCTGGTATTGCAAATGTAAAAACATAGGGGTAACAGCTTTCTATCAATGAAAATAATAGTAAAAATTAAGTGCCGTGAGTGCCGTGAATGCCGGCGTAATATATGTACAAACATACATGTACGTAAAAATTAAAAAACAATTTTATTTCGAAACCGAACATGTCTCCAAAATCTATTGCTCTATTTGACTTTGGAAATAAGGTATCTATATACTTATTGTATATTCATACTTTTTATATGGGTTGTTTGCATGCTTGTAAGTAAACATTTTTCCATTCATCGTTAAAAAGTAACTTCCGAAGATTTTCTCCTTCATAATCATTTAAAAAAATCACACATTATAGCTAGTCACTTCAAAAATGCCTATCGCTGTTAATACGCAGCCATCGTTATCTAATGGTTCAAGCATTTATTTTCTATAGCTCTCCGTACTTGTTGTACTCTGTGCTTTATTCAATACTTCACTTTTATCTACGAGTTAATGACATTCCCATACCAATGTAGTTATAGGTTTTAAAGCAATCTAAAAGCCTTTTTCTAGTTTCACCCTTTGCTACCACATAGTACACGCTAAAAAGGTTTGTGAGCAATCTAATTAGAATTTTCAGAGTGAGAGTGTGATTTTAGTATTGCAATATTTAATACTAAAGACGCGCCCCCACGGGTACCTATATACTTTGGTTTTTGTATATTTCAATGGGATTAGGTGGGATTTATTTTGTAAGGCTTGGTGGCAAGGTGGCCTGGCCTGATTTTTTAGATTTTTATTAATTTTATATTATTTATTTAAGACAATTTTTAAATGTACTAACAAAAGAAAGGACATTGTATTCCACCGATAAATAAAGGGCCGTCAAAATAAACCCGAATAGTCTACTCAATGTCCTCCGCATACCTTCAACGATAATAGCAATAACCCATAAATTTCCAATCTTTTGTTATTTAACGGTTTCTTCCTAAAGATAACTTATTTTGGGTTTATGTAGGTAGTCGCATGTTATATAGATTTTTTATATCTGCCTCAAAAATGAATTTTTCCTTTGTATAACATGTAGGTATTCCATAAACAATCCAGAGAAATGCTACCATAGAAATACAATTTCCCACGGGTGAAATAGAGGATAACGGCCAGTTTAGAACAAATAAAAATACCATAGCACAACGCCTCACAAATTTACCTACCCTCACACTAAGAGCTTGTACTGAAGAACTACAATAACGTAAATATATGCTATACAGCTCTGTATATGTACTTCAAGCGGAAACAGCAAAGGAAGTCCTTTGTTATGAGGATGACTAATCTCGTAGCATTATTCAGGTCGATAATTCAAATTTAAACTATTGTGACTTCATATTTATTGAATACACAAATTCTAGAAATACTGTTTAGCGACTTTTTGCAAGAAAAGTTCAGGTTAAATATAATTTCTTTTTATAATTCTTTTCCTAACATTTGAAATGCGGACCACACATTTTTACTGCGGGTGGGATCTGAACCTGCAAACTCGGACATAAATAAGACAGCATACTGCTCACCCATTAAATGGACCTTAATGCCATTTACGTTGTAGAATGTATATCTTATCAAGAAAAGAGGGTGTTGTTACACAGATTCCAATAACACAACACAATCCTTATTTCTGTTAACAATACAGTTGCTGCACTGCGACCATTAGTACCAGTAACTTACATTTAAATGCAGTGCTCGTGCGACTAAGCTCGGTCGCCTTTGGAGCAATGTGGAAATCTCCCTCGGAGGCGTCTAGCAACGACCTAAGATGAATTCGATGTCCCTATTTATCGAGGTAAATGTACCATTTTATAGGCAACCAACAAAAGAGCTACGTGTTTCAGAGCAATTTTATCTTAAATAATCAGTTAGATAAAAGCTACCTAAAGAGGGCAGGAAATTGGTAAACATAAGAGCTCTCGATAAAAGTCGTATTTAATCAAGTATTTAGGTGACGAAATCCGAACATTATCCAGAGCAATATATATTTGAGTCCTTTGTGTCACTTCATTACGCACAAAGAGGGTCCGAAACGTCGTTTCGGAAAAGTGTAATGAACCAATTCAGTCATATATCCTTCGCGAAGTGTTTATTTCGAATACCTCATAAAAACGTTCACAGAGCAATGCGTTTATATCTTCATGCCTGGCCTCAAGGGTCCTTCAAGGAGTAGGCAAAGGAATACCCACTTTTCGCCGAAGATATTTTATAGTACCCACATGACAGATGACTGTCACTGATGACTGACTATACATATATGTACGTCTTTGAATTCCTTATCAAACGTATGCAAGTTTACTCGATGCTTTCCTACATCGTAAAGCTCGAGCTTTGTGGTACGGCGTGAAAACATAAATAATTTTACTAAAATTTATTCATGCGAAAGTTCGTGCCTTCTTCACGCAAAAACGGATGGGCTAAGTTTTAATAAAGTTGACAGATTAGGAGTATATTGGAACACATTGAATATACTATATTATTTCGGAAAAACCTCGCAAGGAACCGAACCCAATTGGCTATTCTCAGAAATATTTTTAATCTGAGATAACCATAAGCGAAGCCGTAAGTAAATTGTTTCCTAGAAGCTACTGATTATTTAAAGTGGACAACTGAGTCAATAACATCAACTTTTTCGTATGAGATACCTACATATAATATTCAATATATGTTCAAATGCCGAGAACCAGCCGTATTCTCTGAGGCATAAAAAATTGTACATAATAATTCTCTGAGGCATAAATAATTGTACTTGATATTTATAGGTTTTCATTATGTTTTCCTTCATTAAAACTTTGTGACCAATCACTGTACTTAAGGCAAAACACCCAAAAAAGAAAAAAAAACTCCTCACACAAATCTTTAATAGCCGTATTAATTCTCACCGCACTACACAAAACAGGTTTGGGAACAATAAGTTAACCGGTTACCTAATATTAGTTTATTATTAAACATATTACCTATATGAAACTTACCAAGGAAAGTTATAACAAAACTTTTGGATCGCGTAACAAATATTATATGGCGAGGATGTTAGCTTTGTGAGTTATTACGGGCTATGCAATGTACAGGGAAATTCCATAAACAAGTAAATCCACAGTGTTATATATACATACATACATATGTTTATTTTTACGATTCCGTGTCTGAAACTGGAGACGGTCTCGTAGAGATTAAAATGTCACCCACGATGAAAATTACCTAGAATTACACAAAAATAGGTACTCCGTCGCAAAAAAGGTATTGATTGTTACCTCACTGACTCCCTACTCCCTACAAGGACCCTGTGGGAACGCCTGAAGATAATAATAATAATATATCTTCACCCCGTCCCACAATGGCTGCCGAGGGGGTAGGCAGAGGTGCGTAGGTAGTACCTACTCACATACCTAATTTCTCCGAAGGTATATTTTTGGTGCCTTAACTTTCGTAACGTTCCCATCCTTATTTGATCGAACAATTAAGAATGGGAACGTTAGGAGCTCAAGCTGTAGGACGAGAATGTATGAAACTATAGATGAATGTGGAGGAAGGCAAAAAGGTATGTAAGAGTAAAGAGAATTGTTATTCTGCTTCCTTTGCCCACCCAGTGAGGGACGTAATGTTATTTCACTGTGACATTTCTGTCACAACAGGCACAAGGATAAGATCCTGGAAAAGAATGTTACCAAATAAATTTAATTGTACACGTACAATAATTGAACTAGAAGTACAAAAGTCGAGAGAGCATATCATAATGACTATTTCTGGCATGTTCCAATTAAATGCTATTGATACTCAGTTTTGTATTGATTCTTTCTTTCTTATAGTTGCTAACGTAGTGATTATTTTCTAATCATTTTGGTATGTATACGGATTTTTCCTTATAGTGGGCCGGCCATATCTCGCGAAGAACCGACAACCGCTGGAGTAAACGTGTTCTTCAGTGGAGACCTCGACTAGGCAAAGGTAGTGTAGGACCACCTTCGACCAGGGCCTTTCATTAGGTGAGGCCTATGTCCAGCAGTGGACTAGAGTGGGCTGATGATGTATACGGATTTTCCTTTGGGACCAATTATAATGAATACAGTAAATAGAGGGAGAACCGTACTGGAGCAGTCTACGCTCTCTGCCTACCACGTATGGTATTCGGCGTGATATGTATGTACAATGATACCAAAAGTAAACGATTTTGGCCAGTTCAGATATCAAGTTAAAGATCTACAAACTTCCAGAATACGTTATTGAAGGGAAAAAATCATTTCTCGCGTACTTTACCCTACTCACCTGTGTATTACCATACGACATCCTCATTTACCCTTTGGCGCAAATATCGAAAAGTTCACACATAATCTTTTCAATGCAATGAGTGTATATTTACATATTTATATTATAGTATTAAACGTCACACCCGGCATATACGATATATGCTAATGCAATTTCAGGGAACCGCTATTTCCGCGGTGTCCAATTTGGGCCTATAGTTCGATGTAGAATTCATGGACTGACGGAAGGTTTAAAATCATACAATGTATTTTAGCTAGCTAGCTAGCTGTGCACCACGACTTTACCCATGTTTTATGTTTTATATACTACTTGTATCACATTTTGCAATTGCTGTGCCTCAGTGTGATTAGGATTGAATCAAAAGATCAACATATTATTTACTTAATGATCATTTGTATTGCTATTACAGCTTTTTATTAGTCTTGCAGCTGCTTTTTGGTATTTATTTATCTGGCGGTATACCATAATGTGCCTCTAACACCATCAATTAAATCAAATTTGCGCAGGTGAAACTTAGCTAGTATTACCTAAATAATTTATAGTAGCTGTTTAAAATACAAATGAGTTATTCAAATGTAGGTAGGTACACTCTATCAGGAGTTTTCAGCTAGAATTTTTCACAAGAATTCTTTTCAGGTAGATGGAAGAAATGTCAATAGGCAATGTTAAAATTCGCAATAACCGGTAGTCTATGTCGGAAGATGAACATACACGACTATGTTACACCAATAGCTCAAGTTCTCGAGCCATGGTTATGCGCTCGTCGTTATTGCGAATTAGCAACGTTTGGACAGACCGCAAGCTGACCTTCAAAGTTAAGCTTTGTTGTTGGCCATAAGGAGCGTATATCACGAAGTTTGTGCATATTTGTTGGTAAAATCCTTATATATTATCCCAAAACAGACTGAGATTCTTAAGAAGTATTAGATAAGACGCTAAGTACTAATACTTAGAGAAGGCCGACGTGGAGCTTAGAATGTTGAGTACTGTGTGGAGGCAGGCGTGTTAGTGATTTGTCTTATAGAAAGGATATTTGAAAAAAGATCCACAATACGAAACTGTCAAAAAGATAGGACAGGAGATACAGGAGACACAGATAAGGAATAGTACGCGAAACAGGCGAACATATATGAAGAGTCTGATGAATGTAGATGAAGAGAAGGAGGTCTATAAGAATGTAGAGCTCTGTCTGTAGAACTGACGCTCTTATCACTTTGCCTATCCCGTGAGAGAATCGGCGTGATTATATGATGATGATGAAGAATGCATGTTCTGTTGGTTTAGACATATAGAAACGATGATTTAGTACAGGTTGGCGAAACAGGTTTAGGGGTAATGCGAAACTGTTTGGAACGAGATACATATGGACTACTACCAACTACTTAAATCACATCAATCTCAATGTTGCATCCGGACCCACACTTATTTAGGATCGCGCTACGATGTACTGATAAAGGACGTAATACAATAGATCAATTTGGTCAGTTAAATAGTCATTGTCGAACTAACAGTGTCATAAATCCTTGCTTCACTAAGCACTACCCAATTACAAAATATCTCGGCAATATTAAAAATGTGCGCCGGAACGATATTAGATCGAATCCGCAATGAAGAAATTCGCAAATCAACTGGCGTGAGCGAGTGTGCCATTGTAAAAATGAATAAAGTCAGGCAGGCTCAAAAGAACTTCCTTAAGTTCGTAACAGACCTGCCCTATGTCCGGCGATCTTGGGTGTTATTGAACTTCTGCCTAGTCTTTGTGGAATGTGTGAAGATGTAGTAATAAAATTATTAAGGATTTTTTCTTGCTACCGAAGTATCATTATCCCGTGAATTCTTCGAATGCCAACTATATAATATTACAATAATAAACTACCTATAAATATAATAAATGTCCCAAATTCGTGTGACAGTTGAATGCTGCGCTGATGCTTATTTGCTTACCTTATATACACAAATTTATCTGTGGGCGCTGTTGTTTATGTAGTAGCCTAACTTGAATATATGTTTTTGTTTTTTTTTGCGATACTGTTTGTGTTTTTACAAACGAAAAATAACAAAATATTACGTCAATCTTCAAATAGCAAGCCCCTTCCCGCAAGATTTGCCCCGTCAATAAACCTTGTGATGCTTCGTTTCACAGAGCCGGTTCGTTCCTAGTGAAACAGCGAATCGACACAATGTTAATATAGTATATTTAGTATGTGCGTACATTCTTACTTCTACCTACTCACATGCATACTCAATCACAAACACGCAATTACTCTACACACACATGCAAGCACAAAGGAAATACTAGACTTATTTTATAACGTTTTCTTCAGCTCAATGTGCTTTACAGATAATTGCAGCCTAGAGTAATTTTACGGCATAAACGGTTACTAAGTACAAGTACTTATACTTAGTACAAGAAAAATCTGGAAGGATAGACGGCTCGTGGCCACAAGGATTCGTTCAAAAGTGATGTATGTACATATGTATATAATAAAACGTATTACGAGTAACGACTTTAGTATACACATACATACATAAGTACGTATATATTAAAAAACTATTATGGAAAATATTTAATTTATAGCATTTTTACATATTTCCCAAGCGCTGAAGATTCCATATCGAAATTTTAACTTGTATTATAAAACGAGACATTAAAAAGAAAATGTTTTTATCGCACGTATTCATCGGAAAAAGCTCATAGGACATCAAGTGCAAAGACTTCTGTACGACGTTCGAGAAAACAATTTTCAGTTCAGCGAGACGGAAAATGCATTATTGTATCGACTTTTGCCATATCGACTTTATTATTTTTTTATGCCCGTATCAACTTTTTAGTATAATAATAATATAATAATATATCCTCACGCCTTCCCACAAGGGTCCCCGAAGGGGTAGGCAGAGGTGTATAGGTAATACCCACACACCCACTTTCCGCCAGAGGTATATTAGGTGCCAACGTGACAGATGGCGAGTCCATCGCCGTTACTCAAGCACGACTTTAGATACGCCTTTGAATTTCTTCTCAGACGTATGCAGGTTTCCTCTCGATGTTTTCCTTCACCGTAAAGCTCGTGGTGTGACTAATCACCGTACTTAAGTTTAGAAAAACTCATTGGTACAGTCGGGATTCGAACTTGCGACCTTTGCGTCGCAGGCAACTGCTCGAACCACTCGGCCACCACGGCTCTTTTAGTTATATATATCCACTACATTTATCGTTCAATATAAGCATAAAATGCGACACAACTGGTCCATATTCGCTTTTGAACCTACTGAAGTGCTATTACCGCAGTCTACAGACGCTTGCAACAGAGATAACGCTCGCACTCTGCCGACCCTGCAGGAAACTAGTCACACACTCCGGGAAGAAACTTGTTTAGTGGTTCTAAGCAAGCAATTCTGGACTGTACCGATCATCAAAGACGCTTAATTGGCGAACGACGCCGAGAGATAACGTGCTGCTAGGCGACCGAGGAGTGAACGTGGCAGCTGTGGTCACTCATTTTACGGAACATGCATCCAGTCGATGAACTTCGCTATTCGATCAGTTTGCTCTTTAGTAATTTTGCCAAGAGTAGGTTTACTAACGGCCACACCATTACTAACGATTGTCATCCCAAATTCAACAACGCTATAGCGACCGATGTCGGTATATGACGTCTGTAATTCTGTTCTTTTCACACTCTTGTATACTAATTATTTGATGACTAGGAATTTAAATACCAGTTTCAGTGGAAACATATTGGCTTCGCAGTAGATCAAAAATAACTTATATTAATTGAAACGAAGTCAATTAATACCTACTTAGAAAAAAACTACAATCTGAATTACGTATGTAACAACGCTTTTATGAATAAGACTTATACAATCGCCGTGGTGGCCGAGTGGTTCGAGCAGTTGCCTGCGACGCAAAGGTCACAAGTTCGAATCCCGACTGTACCAATGAGTTTTTCTGAACTTAAATACAGCGATTAGTCACACCACGAGCTTTACGGTGAAGGAAAACATCGAGAGGAAACCTGCATACGTCTGAGAAGAAATTCAAAGGCGTATGTATAGTCATGCTTGAGTAACGGCGATGGACTCGCCATCTGTCACGTTGGCACCTAATATACCTCTGGCGGAAAGTGGGTGTGTGGGTATTACCTATACACCTCTGCCTACCCCTTCGGGGACCCTTGTGGGAAGTCGTGAGGATACAATCAGAAGTTCATAAATATAAAAAAATATGTTAATTCCGGTTTGGACTGGTCTAAACCTGATTGAACACACAATTAATGGATTTGTTCAAAACAAATTATCATAATTATATAACAGCCCCTTTCATCCATAAGAAAATCCCAGCGTAAACAATAAAAATACTTGAAAGATTAAGCCACAAGTACATCACAAACAAATTGAAATCATGTTTTAATTTTTATATGATTTTACGACATTTATTGGCTGTCATAAACAACAAACATTAGATGATAAAAATGGCCGGACCCATTCATTCCATTATTCTCGAGCCATTTCTGACAAATATGTGAATGTCCTGACCCAGCCATCAATCACCGCATACCTTTAACCCCATCGATCCCGAACCGTATCGTATATCATTCGTTTTAAATTTTCCCGAACCGATGACAGCGTGTGATTAAACGTTTGAAAAATTGTCGAATTAAACTCTTTACAGTCGGTGTGATTGTCGTTCGCGTCATTCGAATTTACATTAGGTGGTATCGTTACGACTGGAGTTGGGATACATTATTTTAATCTTTTATGTCTTTACACATTTCCACAAAGATTAAAAGATCATAGTGCTGACATTACATATGGCGAGTCCATAGCCGTTTCTCAAGCACGACTATATAAACGTCTTTGAATTTCTTCTCAAACGTATGCAGGTTTCCTATCGATGTTTTCCTTCACCGTCAATCATTGTACTTAAATTTTAAACTCATTGGTATAGGGATTCAAACTTGCAATAATTGTATTTGCTTGTGGCCACGGCCCACCTTGCACGTCGTCGCGGCTTTCGTTGGATAATGACGCATACCTATATCAATATTCATCCCCAGAAAAAGGTGTTAAAGAGTAACAAGCTAGGTTCACAAAATAAAAATTAAAAA
>JACCPG010002086.1:0-16827 GCA_016069955.1 Drepana arcuata | reverse complement strand
TTTTTATCCCGACTGTACCAATGAGTTTTTTCTGAACTTAAGTACAGTGATTAGTCACACCACGAGCTTTATGGTGAAGGAAAACATCGAGAGGAAACCTGCATACGTCTGAGAAGAAATTCAAAGGCGTATGTATAGTCGTGCATGAGTAACGGCGATGGACTCGTCATCTGTCACGTTGGCACCTAATATACCTCTGGCGGAAAATGGGTGTGTGGGTCATATACATATATGAATTGAACGTGGGTAAAGTCGTGGTACAGTGAGAATTGAATAACCTCCAAAATGAAATAAATAATAATATAATATATCCTCACGCCTTCCCACAAGGGTCCCCGAAGGGGTAGGCAGAGGTGTATAGGTAATACCCACACACCCACTTATAACCTATTTATAATACTTCCTATTCTAAATAATGATAATTCTTAACTTGTACCACAGCTGGTTCCCCGCCCGCCCGCGCCGCACGCACGTCCGCCTTATCTAAACACACCGCCCTAAGTTTAACCGCAGCTTAGCCACTTCACTTTCCACCGACAAATTGAATTCAACTTCAACGCTGTATTCATATACTTAATTAATACGTTGCGACGTACATACCTTATAAAAAGATGTGACATTTTAAGGATTTATTGCATATTTTTAATTACAAGTAACTCGGTTAATCGATAAAGCTTTTTATATTAACCGAGATGGTGTTTTAAACGAGTAAGTCTCAACAGGATTATATAATATATAAATTTCAATTGTTTTAAAGAGTTGTAACAAATTGCAAGAATGTTGTCCGGATTTTATTTTTCATTAATATTTGAAACTGTAACTGCCAACTCGCGGTGATTTTAAAATAAACAAAATATCCGAAGAGATACACAAACAAATAAATACGAGTCGAGGCCTGAGAGTAGCTCGACGCCGCACTGTTTATCTTGTATCCTAACCGCATCGTCTGTAAAACAACCAAACTGGGAAATGAAACGTGGAATAATTCAAAACTTTGGAAGAAACGTTTATTCCCTGTGCCTACCCCGTGATGGACTCAGCGTGACGCTGTTTGCTTCCTTTGAGATATAATTATCATGCACTTTTGTCAACGCGATCACATGATGTGGCACTGTTTGGATCAAATTATGCTATTTTGAGAGGCGAATATCGTATACATATATATTCATATACATAGATATATGTCATCACACCGAGCCCCTAACGGGGTAGGCAGAGAGTATAGATCGCCAGTTCTCTCTTGACATACATACCTCTTGCGCTTCGTCCACATTCATCAGTCTCTTTATACATGCTCGTCGGTTTCGAGTAGCCTTGTAGTACTCGTATCCTTGATCTTTTTGTTCCCGTCCTTGAGCGTCCGATCGATTTGATCTAGGTAGTTGCACTTAAACTAAGCCATATAAAAAAAACCTGTTCCGTGTATATATTTATGTATACTCTCCGGGCATTTCCAGATCCTCGATATGATAAACCTAGATGTAATGACACCCATATTACCATAAGTACCTACTTATTTAGATATACTAATACAGAGAGAGTGGAGCGCCTGTACCCTTGAGTTGTACAGACATCAAGAGTCTTATAAATCCAATTTAATTATGATATCACTACATCAATGTATTAGGTACTTGAATGCCGGTGCAATAGATAAAAATGCAATAACTCTGACCGATTATGGTGTGAATCGCGGTTTTGTTATAATCGACAAAGGGTTATGGTCTGAAAGCCAACAACGTGCGGGTAACCATTGGTCTAAACACACGCATGTGTACGCCACATTGCACCCGACCGATACTTAACAACCTTATTGAAAGGTAAAACCAAATACGGCGCATACGCATCGACGGACATTTGTTTTTGTGAACATATCACTTATTTATTTTTAATATTTATGCACAATTAAAGTACAATGGTGGACTTAATGCTAAAGCATTTTCTACCAGTCAACCACCCTTGACAGGAGAAACATGGAAGCCGGTGTGCACAGAAGAATTAGCTTAATTATGTTGATAGGTACATATATATTACATAGCATTGAATGGACATCAAAATAAGTAGCATGCTAAATTCAATAGGAAATAAAATTCATCTTGTCAATAGATGTGTGCAATTTAATTGAGGATAAAATGGAATAATATACAGAATATACAGAGACTATTTTATTGATATGGGATATGACGGGAAGAAAAAGAATTCTATCTCATACTGAGAAGGTTGGTACTGCGAACGACACGAGCTCGAGTTCCAGAGATCTTAAGATCATCTAATTTTACAATCCTTGTCTGTCAGTTTGTTGCGCCTTATCTATGAAACGGCTCTATCAATTATGAAGGAACTTACACCGTGGAATGCCTACTTTAATTTTTCAGTTATACGATCGATAATGTACGATCAAATATCTAGTTTAAATATTAAATAATCATCAGCAAGTATTTAGTAGGTTGATATTGCGGCACATACCTACCCACTCATAATTCTTACAACAATAGAACAATAAATAATAGAAAAAGCTCCGGCGGCGACCACACTGTTAGGCAACAGTCTGTCGCAATGAGTTTTCCTGCACACCTGCTTATGGAATTTGTATGTATTGGCACTTGAGTATAGATATAGGTAGTTGTTACATCTCCCAACTTTTGTGGGAAGGTTGTTGGACATGGTAATAGTCTTCTCAATTAATACTAATGGTATTGGAGGTCATACCGCATTCGAATGTTCAACTGTTTTTTGCAACAAGGTATTTTATTACTCGATATCCTTCACATGTGTAACGTATTATTTCGATTCACGTGGTCGTTTGTAAGTTGACACTGAGATACATACATAAATATCATTACGCCAAGGGTCTCATGAGGTAGGCAGAGCGTGAGATATGTTTCGTTATTCCAAAACCTACGTCACTGTCGAGATAATCAGTTAGCTTTATCTAATTGAAATACCTTACTTATTTAAAAAAAATTGTATGTGTACACTTTAGAGTTTTTTTTCAAAACTAGATGCACACGATTGCACATCGGCATGGATCTAGTAGCAGTTGGTCCATCTATGTTCAACTATTACTGAGATACTTTTCCAGTCAAAAACCCAAATATTGAATCATTATGTAGGTATTATTTATTTTTCATCAGATCACAAACTGTCTACGACTAGAACAATACGGCGTCTAAAACAAATTGTGGGCACAAACTCCGCTAAATAATCCGAATCCTTTGAGTACTAAGACACGATACTCACCTTAATGTATTTGAAATACTGTCTATATTGCGGCGTACAGCATAAGACAAGTTGAGCTGTTTCTATTCACAAAATCCGATATAAGGGGCGATGTGTTTATACAAGGGATATTTTGTGTGTGTGCATTTAATGTTAAAATAAGGCCAACAACCGAAATTAGGCGTGGAGGCTAAATCCAAATTGCAGCTGTTTGCTTTTTGAATGTTCGCATTCTTAGATGCTCGCTTTACTTACATTTTGAAATTAGACAAATATGGACCCCGTCAGCAGGAAAATATGATTTCTGAACGTGAATTTTATTTATTCTTTGCGCAAATAGTCCACAAATCAGCGCAGACAGCAATAAATACCCTTGCATTTGGTGCCCTTAATAGCCGTTTAAATATGATACAAAACGTATTGAGATTTGGATAATTATTCAAAAGCTGAAATAAATCTAAATATAAATGAGCAGTGTCTCCAGTGCGAACAAAACGCACGTGTTTGGGCAAATGGCGCGTGACGTCACACATGAAGATGTGTACTTTGAAAGCTGCCCTCCGATGATTGCCCAATTAATTGCTCAGCCTTTGAAGTGTATTATGAGACTTGATGAAGGAGTGCACGTCAACGCCTATAACCTCCCGATATTGATGTATGATTTGGTAGCCAAGCGGACAATGGCCAAGGATTCGATCCCGGCACTGGACATTATTATATTGAATGAAATGTACACGTAGGTACGTGTACTGCTATTCTGGTAAGTACATTATATGATGGAGTTCGGCATAAGTATTACCTTTTAATCTCAACTAATAGTCGAAATTTTTTTAAATAACCAATAATTTATTTTTTGATCTACTTATTGTTAATATAATTTTGAACATTGGCTTGAACTGCAATTTTCGGGAGTGTTTCACGAATGAAAAATGCATACATGTATTATATTTTGTTCGTTTTGGCACCCTGTACTTCTGCTAAAACTAAAACTTGTTTTGAATGATAACTTATGAATTTATATATAACTACAAAGAAATGTATTTTAATTAAATGTCGGTAGGCTCTTTGATATCGTGCAAATATTCTTGGTACTCAGTCAGGTGTCATCACAGCTATTGGCAGCTGAGGATTGGCGACAGCCGTTTGATCGGCCGCGCGTCGATGGATTGATGGCCGAGCCGAGGCCAGATCGATCCGTCGTTTCCGTTACAGATTATTTACGCTCAATTTTGCCAGGCTAGTCAGCATCCGCATCCGTTTTACGTTAATCTTTTTTTCACACCTACCGCGAAGACTTAAAGAGATGCAATAGTTTTAAAATGTAGCGGCCTTTTTTATTACATTTTCAAGTATGGGAAATTTCAGTGGCGAAATCTTTGGATGGCAATAACATTATGAAAAATAAAAGGTCGTTTTAGTATTACCAAAATTTGCCACATTTCTAAACAAGTAATACCAACGCCAGACACAGCACAATAAGGCTGGACTTGCATTTAAAAAGGAAAATTTCAACAGAATGAATACAGCTCATCCCTAACTCATTTATTGATAGCGAACTCAATTGAACTCGTCGACAAAGGGGCCAGCGTAAAATATGCTGATCCGCAGACAGTTACGAATTGAAACCGCATCGAAAATAGAGTGGAAAGGGGTGATAACGCCGCGCCAGTGGTGCGTGAGCGCCGCGTTGCATGAACAGAACAATGCGTACAAAGTGAATGAACCAGTGCTAATCCTCGCATTGCCGGCTGCCTCGCGGCTAAGCGCCCGCCCGCCTCCGCGACCTACCGCCGATAACACTTGCTCACAATACTTACCTGCGTCATAATACATAATAGACTATCATATTTTACTCCGTCAAAATTATCTTCTTGACGATAACTAACTAAACCACTAACTAAAACTATAAGGATCCCCGAAGGGGTAGGCGTAGAGATATATAGCGTGGTGGATAGAGTAATCACTGTACTCAAGTTTAGAAAAACTCATTGGTATAGTCGGGATTTGAACTTGCAATCTTTGCGTTGCAGGCGATTACACAACCCACTCGGGCACCACGGTCCAAAATAACGTCTAATATATATATATATATATATATATATTCGATAGTACGTTATTAAAACCTTTAAAGAGCTTTTTTTTAAGATTTTTATATAAAACTGAGTGATGGCTCAACGTCCATCAGAAACGCACGTCATAACATTGTATACGCGTCCGTTTTATTTCATAGTTTTAAAAGTACAGGCTACGGCGAGAGCAATTTTTTTTCTTTATACTACAAAGATAGTCAATTAAGTATATAACGTTTACAATAATATTTTTTTATGAATATCTTAATATTGATGGAAATGACACTATGCGGTCACACTACTACCTGATTTAAATAAATAGTACCTATAAATTCAGGTATTAACTACAGGTACCGGAAGTATTTCAAAATGTAATGAAATCTAAAATCTTGTATTTTTAAAGGCGGATCTGAAGAAGCCTTTCTGGCCCTTTAACCATCGCTGAAAATTACATTTAAATATTTTGACGAAGGTCTTTGTTTACTCAACGAATGACATGAATGGATGCCGTAGGGATTCATTAAGAAATATTGCTAAGAAAAACTATCGCCGTTGAGAGTGCTCGATCTTCTGTGTGCATTCCATATTACGCTTTAACTGGTTGAAATACAGACTAATTTCGTTTGCTGCAAAGATTTTCTTTTAATGTGAAAAAAATATGGGTTCGCCGGACGGACGGCATGAATGGTGTCAAAATGACAAGTCAGTTAATTTTTTTTGCTAATTTTATGGCAGACTCAGTGGCGGGATCTTATCCTGCGCAGGCGCAGGGGATAGTGTTGCATGGGCCAGCTTATCTACAATGTAACCTTTGAAAATTACTCCCTAGAACTTAATGCGTTAATATTTTATTTCTTATGTGCAATTTTCATTTTAACCAACTTAAAAAGGCGGAGGTTCTATGTACGACTGCTTGTGTTTTTTTAGACTGAAAAGCATTGAAATGTGTATAAAATGGACTCTTTCCATAACTCTTTAAATCAACAATCAAAATGACTGTATTGTCTTCAATATATATAGCTTTAATTTGATCGCTGATAGTTAAAGGCCAGGTATGCTCTGGTGCGATCATCATTAGATTTTTACATTGAACATTCTAAGACGCTTGCTGAAAATCTACTGAAGGTTACTTCACACAAATATATTTTCCTGTATTGCACAATCTGATTTCGTTAGAGACGTCTTGTTTTGATCGTTCGTTTATTCTCCCATCAAAAGAGATAACAGATAAAAAGCGCAAAAAACGAGCTGCTCACATGAGCGGCGCATTGATTTATTGTGAAGACATGCGGGGCTTCCTTCTTTACCTGTAGCGGGAACCATAACATTGCAAAATACTTGCTTCATTGTTATAAAAATTGAATTAAATCGAACGCGAAAACATTTCAAGTCTAAAAAATACAAAAAGATTAAGCCTGATCAGCTTTTTCAAGGTGTTAGGTGAGTTGCACCCTATACAACAGTAGTTAAAGTTGAAAATACAAGTGGAAAGGACGTGCAGTTTTATGACATAGCTAGTTTTTGCGGATTACGGTAACGTGGGTATTCTTGCCCGGGGGCACAGTGGCGCGCGAGTTAGATTACTCGCCACATTACCCAGGGTGCGTTCCACAATGCGGGTATCGTCCCCAACAAAACTGTTGCGCATTTTCATATTACTTTTGTACAAATCAATTAAATAAAAACTTACTCCCGCACAATGGTAACAGGTAACACCAGCTTATTGTGTGCGCTTTTTAAGTTTATTTTACTTTATCTGATGAAGTGTGTGGTCTTCGGTGCGAACTCTGTGCGATTGCATGATATCGATGTTATGTAGATAATAATAAAGTTTAAAATTGGAATAGCATGATTGATGCTAATATACTTAATAGTGAATAATACCGCTATTAAACGACATTTGATATATATACCTAAATATACACATTTTTCTGATAATCCTTACAAAACATAAACTTGCAAGCGGTTTCGATTTTCCTGATGAGAAGTGTAATTATCACAGTACATCGAATCCAAATTTGGATATTGGATAAAATTGGGCACCGAGATAGATGGATTAACACAGAGGAAAACCCGATTATACCAATGAGTTTTTCTGAACTTAAGTACAGTGATTGGTCACACCACGAGCTTTACGGTGAAGGAAAACTTCGAGGGGAAACCAGCATACGTCTGAGAAGCATGTCAAAGGCGTATGCATAGTCATACTTGAGCATCGGCGATGGACTCGCCATCTATCACGTAGGTACCTAAAATATATCTCTGGAGGAAAGTGGGTGTGTGGGTTCTACCTATACATATCTGCCTACCCCTTCGGGGACCCTTATTTGAAGGCGTGAGTATATATATATGAAAGATTCGCTGTACCCCATTTAAACATAAATAGGAAAGGTATCGTCACTCCAGTGAACGACATAATTTGGTGTTTTCAATTTACGACTTCCAGATTGCGTTAAAACACGTCTATAAGAAACTAAACAAACAAGTCGCGCGCAGCCGTCTATAAAGCGCAAGTTATCCACATTTAATTACATTCTGGTATTTTTGTAAGTATGGACGCGACCGCCGGCGGAGACGAGCGCGGTGGTCAGCGGTAACGCATTCTCCATTCCCATCTGACACTATTTACGAACATCTATTATATATTCAATACATTATGTACAATATAAAGAGATATACGTATGCGTACATATGTATACTGCACTTAACCACGCAAAAATACTTTCAACAAGCAAGAAGTTAGAGTTATAATTTTGACTGTAACTGTCAGCAATAGTAGGCACTGGGTATTGTCAAAAGCTAACGTCAAAAGTGCTTTTAACTGAAAAACATTGGGTGGTGAAAAAAAAAATGATTTTGCTACTTGCTTCTTTTGATACTAAAGGTGCAGTTTAACGTACTGATCCCGTAAAGATTTGATGTAAAGAGATAAGCGTCTGGCGGGATAACTATGGTTGTAAAGCTAAATAAAGTCACGTTAGACTTGGTAGATACATACATCTTAAGCGAAATGTAATCGAGAACTTGCAGTTGGCCGAGATTCGTGGTCAAGCTTACACGATGTTATTTTGAATGAAATCAAAACATTGTCGGCTAGTTAATCTCTTCTAAAACACCATCAAAATACTACCGTCCAGCTCAGATTCCAGTTAATCTTTATGTCACAACATTATAGTGAACGGAGACTTTAAAATGTTATTAAACGTACTCAAATAAATTAACTGATAACTTTATACAGTTCTCATTGAGTTTTAGTACAATTTAATATCTTCGAAAATAAGCAGACAAATGAAATATTGTGTTCGAGAACGAGAAGGGTCTATTACGAATAAAATTTTAATTGGCGAGGAAAATTTTAATATTCATCTTCTCTGGGTTCGAAGGGGTAGGCAGAGGTTTGGAGTTACACACCCTCGCAACATGGCAGGTAGCGTCTATTGTCTATCTTGTTCTCAAGCACGACTACGCGTCATTGAATTTCTTCTCAAACGTAAGTACTTAAATAAAGTAAAGTCTTTACTTGTAATAACGCCGTTTGTTTTCAATAAAATAAAAATAAAACGTATGCAGTTGGGATTTTAATTTGCAGTCTTTGCGTTCAAGCGACCACTCTAATCACTCGGCCACCACGGTTCTCTCCACGAAATATGAATACAAACACTAATATTGCATATAAATAAGCATACTTTTCACTTTTAGTTCCACAAGCCTAACAATACAGACATCGATCTTCTATTTTCTAAATACAGATAAAAATATTTGTCTGTAAGTCCTTTATAGAATCGCAAAGGGTGGATTTGAATAAAAAATTTCTGTGTATCTTCAGGTGGATTCGAGAATGGTTTACATTCACAATTGGACCCGATAGGTGGCGCTGCGATCGTGTTTCGAGAAATTTTACTATTTCACCCGGGCGAAGTTGGGCGGGACAGCTAGTATCAAAATATTTTCTTAGTGCACCTAATTATTTAATGTAAACAAAAATTTTCTTGAAAAATAAATAAACAAAAATACGTGAATTCAACAAGAACCTACCTTGATAATGAAAAATGGAGAGCGATCGCCGTGGTGTCGGGAGGGAAAGTTAGCCCCGAGGTAAGTATATAGGGGAGAGTATGTAAACATTTAGCAACAAACCGTTTCCAACGACGCCCGAGGCGGCATTGGCCCAAACGAGGGTTGGCGGGAATAGGCAAATATTTGGCCAGAGGGTCGGGAAGCAGCCGACTAATTGTTCTTTAAATACCTCAGGCCCACCCTTGAGCAAACAATTTCCAAATCGATTTATTGGAGCCGACTCCCTGTTTTTTACTTTTTCTAAAGGTACGGCTTTACATAATATTAGTTCTCCTGCTCGGGGTAGTACCGGACAAACATATTTCGGTCGAGTCTTCTTCAAATATTTGATTGTTATGGAAATCTATATACCTACCGACATATTGATAGCAATGGACTTTACGATCAATAGAATCCGAAGGTAGAGCTTATATTAAAGCAGTCGTAAAGTGGAAATTAGATCGATTATCTGTTCATTTCTTCTATTTCTTCTTAATATAACTTCGGTCCATCCTGCTTATATTTTAACATATTAGTTTTATACATACATACATATTTTTATACACTAGGTATACAAACGTATTTGAATTTCTTCTCAAACGTATGCAGGTTTCCTCTTGATGTGTGCCTTCACCTTTAAGCTCGTTGTGTGTCTAATCACTTTTTCTCAAGTCCTCATTGGTACAGCCAAGTACAATTCGAACGTACAATCTTTGTGTTGCAGGTAACTTCTAGTACCACTCGGCCACCACGGCTCTAACGGCTCCTTAGCCGACGAACCTTGCACAAGATTGGGCCTATGACTGAGAAGATTCACTTGCCATAACCAAAAAGTAGAAGAACTCATTACAATGTTCCCTCCCATAACTATTATACGCGGTTAAAACGCTGTTCCTAATTTAAATTTAACATGAAAAATGGAATGTGGAGCCAGCATTAGATGTGAATAGATCAATGTGTGTTCCACTGTCAGCGTTTCTATTTCCAGTTGATCTATTTGTCACGCATGTCTAATTTGTGTTAATGTTGATGCAAAGATTTATTGTTAGCCCGCAGACGCATTGTTCCCTAATTATGTTACACTGCGGCATTGATTGGGTTTCATGTTCCTTCGTGTTAAACATTGCTTGGCCGACGGCATCATAGGTCGCGAGTTCGATTCAAACTATGAAATGTTTGTATCAACACGCCTACCATTCCAATGGCGTAGGCAGAGATATGTAGGTAACCACATACCCACTTTTCGCCGGAGATATATCTAAGGTACCAAGGTTAACCACGGCTATATATCTTTGAAATTCACCTTAAAAGTATGCAGGTTTATCCGATGTTCTCCTTCACCGTAAACCTCATGGTATACTTATCTGGTCACTGTATTTAAGTTCATAAAAACTCATTGGTACATTTGGGATTCAAACGTGCAATTTTTGTGTTGAAGGTGACTACTCGAACCCCTCGGCCACCATGGTTCGCTTGTGTGTTGATAAAGCTGTTTGGTTTTGAATATGGATGTTACACTTATGTAAGTATACCTACATATGTACATAATATAACCAATTCCAATGTATACCGTGCATCATGTCATGATATTTTATGGAAATAAATATTTTTATTTATTTATTTATACATACTTCTATAGTATATTGGAACTATAGAAATTCAGTCTGACTAGCTTAGAGTCAGTGAACTTTGTATGACTTGTCCAGAAAATTATTATTAATACTGCCGGCAACAACATGACATGACACCTGACATGACAGGTCCTCGTTCTGTACCGGCATTTATGCGGTACAAAGTATGTGACAAGTTGCAAGCTGTTAATATCAGTGTCAGCGAAGTTAGTACCAGTACCATACAACTTTGTGCTGGCAATTATTATTTGAACTGGAAGCCGCGGTTTCATCTATCAAATATATATATATATATATATTATATGCTCCATTATCTATGTTAGTAAAGTCTTAAACTGTACTTATAAATCTTGCTCTTGAATCACTAAGTGAAAGACCTAAGCGTAAAGGGGGTAAGCGATTTCGTTTTGTGCTATATAAGGAATATTGTGATAAATAACGTCTGTTTGTTTAGAAGTCAGATCGAACCACTGAGACTACGCATCCGATTTTCTACGTCTTTTTGGAGAAAACTGTTTCACCAATAGACCTTAGTGGTCAATGATTAATAGACTGCATAAATTCCTGTACATTAGTAACAATAACATCAATTACAAATATTCCTAAAAATACAGTGGTAAAATCGAAAAAAGTGGTAAATTCGCAAATCAACTGGCGTGAATGAGGGCGTGATTGTAAAGATGAAGAAAGGCATGTTACGTTGGTTTGGACACATAGAAAGGATGAGTGAAGAAAGATTGACGAAACAGATAAACAAAGCAAAAGTGTGTACAAGAAGAGGCAGAGGAAGGCCACGTTCCAACTACCTGGATCAAATCGATCGGACTCTCAAGGACGGGAACGTTAAGAGTACTCGAAACCGACGAGCATGTATGAAGAGACTGATGAATTTGGATGAAGCGAAAGAGGTATGTAAGTCTAGAGAGAACTGGCGCTCTATACTCTCTGCCTACCCCGTTAGGGACTTGGCGTGATGATATGTATGTATGTACAGTGGTAAAAACAAGTACATACTTACAGATGACATATTTGCGCCAAATCAGTATCTCTAAATATTGTGCCAAGAAGACTAGCAGCATTGCCACGCTGGACTGGATAACAATGTGCTCTGAGCGAGATACGAGCGCACAGAAACACGTATTGTATATCCGCGTTATCGTTAACATTTTACATGGAATTCTGCAACGTAAAAAGAAGTATAAACGAGATAATGTGTCAATGGCTTAGCGGTAATAAATATTCCTGCCTTCGATAGTAGAGTTGTAGAGATAGAAATGACACTGACGACATATATATTAAGGCTTAATTAAAGTCACTATTCATAGCTAGGAATATAGGAAAGTAAGGTTACGTGTAGGTTAGTAGCCGGCTGGTCCTAGTGGCTGGAGTTAAATTGCCGACTGTACCAATGAGTTTTTCTGAAGTCAAGTATTAAGAAGTCATTAATCACACTGCGGGCTTTACGGTAAAGAAAACATTGTGGGGAAACCAGCATACGTCTGAGATGAAATTCTAAGTTGGTATACTGGCATAGTCGTGCTTGGGAAACGGCAACGTACTCACCATCTGTCACGTTGTTTCACCCCAGCCTGTCTGTTCGGGGGATGGTGTACTTATATATATATATACTAGCTGTGTCCGCGACTTCGTCGGTGTGGATGGCTTTTTTATCTTTCGTAGAATGATTTATTTTTCAATAAAAAGCATCCTATGTTACTTCTAATACCTCCAAGAATATGTGTACAAAGTTTTATGATGATCGGTTTAGTAGTTTTTACGTGAAAGCGTAACAAACAAACTTACATTCACATTTATAATATTAGTAAGGATATATATATTATATATATGTTTAAGGTAACTTGTGAATTTCCCTTAGGTATCTCCAGGGTGCTGTAGGTGCAGTATCATGGTCAAGCGGAGTGGAAACTCATTTAAAGTGGAAAAACAGTATCTCATCTCGCAAAAGCAATGAGCAAGCAAGCAAGGCAAAAGATACGTGTAAAATAAATCAAACATATACGAGTGGAAATTGTGCGTCGGTCGGAGTGAAAGAAATTAAAATAACGTGCGCAGCTCAGATCCATATGGGCCGTGTCGGTCTACCCTTTCTGGCACTATTTTTGTAATGACAGTTCGCAGGCGGTCGGCCCGAGCGACGATTCAGGGAAACACCTAATTGTGCCGCGCTGGCGTCATGAATGAACCCACATTGCATGCATTCATTCCCATACAATGTATGCTTTGAGAGGTTTGAAACAATACTTACTACAAACTCATTTGAAATTAGTCGGTTTAAATGTTTATATAGCTATATACGCCTTCCCACACACGTCCTCATAGGACCACAGCACCTACTGTGCAACGCATTCCGTCGTCATTTTTCAAACATGTCTGTAAAAAATATTTATTTTCGTCTCCCATGCATGCAGTTTTCTTAACAATATTTTCCTTAATTCTTTATTTCGTACATACATACATACCCAGTTCTCTCTAAACTCACATACATCTTCCGCTTCGGCCACTTTCATCAGTCTCTTCATACATGCTCGCCGATTTGACGTTCCCACCCATGAGTGTCCGATTGATTTCATCTAGGATAGTGGGACGTATACTCTCTCATACGTATTGATATTAAGTAACTTACATATATCTAAGTTATGTTACTACTGATCATTTAAAGAAAAGGAATATAGACTTATTTAATGCATAGATAGGGGTCACGTTCACGCATTACTCTCGAGCCACTATCCCATCAGCTGTCTCTCTGTATAGCTTGCCAAGGATGTTTAGGAGATTGTTGGCGCTGTTTCCTACGTTCATGACCCAATTTAGATGTGGTTCCTTTATATGATCGCTCGGATAATTGGCAAATACTTAACCCTCATAGATTGATTATCTTCTGTCTGTCTGTACAATGTGAAACAGACAGACGGAGAACATACAGAAAAAAAAAACTTTTTTTTATTTTTGCATAAACTTTTTTTTTTTTTTTGCTTAAACGAATAAAAAAATCTTACTATAATGTGGCTCTCCTCCATGTTTGGTAGGTAACTATAATGCGATGGACTTTTCAATATTCGCTGACTGACACGAGACTGGAAACAATAAAGTGTATATATTTATTATCGTACGCATTGGCAAACTAAGGACTGGTTTTATTCAGATACTCAGTACTGGTGGCGTAACAGCTACGTCACGGAAATTCGCCATCTGTGATTGAAGACGCCGCGACAAGTATGCGCCTCGTACGTAATCACAGATCTCGCGGTTATACAAACGTTACCAAGTCAAGGATTAATAGTAAAGTTTATTTTAAAACGACTCTATTTATTTATCCAACAAGTGCTTAGTAATGTAAACGTAAACGAACCGTGTAGGCCGCGAAGCCCGGCTGGGACGGACCGCCGCCGCTCGCATTCAAGACATGTGGAGATTTTTTACAATTTAAAAACATAGCCAAGCAATAAAAGACCAACATTGAACCCGTCAACATAATGAATTCACGTTTTATCGCATTTTCACAGACGTGTCAGCGGAAGGAGGATGCACATACAGGAAGCCTAGATAGAATTATTTTAATGAATTTGACAAAATTTACGATGTTATATAACATATATATATCCTCACGCCCACAAGGGTCCCCGAAGGGGTAGGCAGAGGTGTATAGGTAATACCCACACACCCACTTTCCGCCAGAGGTATATTAGATGCCAACGTGACAGATGCCGAGTCCATCGCCGTTACTCAAGCACGACTATTACATACGCCTTTTGAATTTCTTCTCAGACGTATGCAGGTTTCCTCTCGATGTTTTCCTTTACCGTAAAGCTCGTGGTGTGACTAATCACTGTACTTAAGTTCAGAAAAACTCATTGGTACAGTCGGGATTCGAACTTGCGACCTGCTTGAACCTGTTATTTAGCACTTCATGTATTATTGTATACAATAATATGCGACACATATTTTTTTCTAGACAAACAAAATATGGTGTCATTGTGACACGATTTAAAACAATATAAGAAGTAATTAACATTTTCATAACCTGCTCTTAGATTATATCGAATAAGTAATGACGCTCTTCACGTTAAATTCAACACTGCAGGGGATTTGATCAAAATAAAGCTATGTTTTGACGTCAATTGTTCGATAACGGTGTGTCGTAGTGGCCGAGTGGTTAAAGTTGGCAACTACATATGAGCAAAATTGCAGATCTGTGATCTGTGACAATGGGTTTCCGTTTTTCCTGTAGAAAAACACCGCGAGGAACATGCGTATGTAAGACAAGAATAAACAAATACTAAAGGACTCGCCAGACTCGTCATGTTAAATGTGTTACACCTCTGCTTACCCATAATGAGTCCCTTTTTGATAAAGTATGTTTTATGCTTATAAATAATAATGTGAACAAAACACATTTCTTTTTATTTTACATAATTTTATTAATCAATTGTTTCCGTACTTATTACGTACATATTGGCGGATAAAACCACTGAAATCGATAAAAATATATGATTATAAATAGGATAAATATAAATACAAATTGTTAATAGAATAGCCGTCAAATAGTTAAGGGTGAAGGACACTACAACTCGTGATTTCCAATGAGAGTGATATTTGGTTTGGGAGAGCTGTCTGAAAGGGCGGTATTCAGTGTAGCGGTGGTCGGTTCCGTGCCAAATTAGACTCGATAAACTAAATATTTATCTAAGTTTCAATATAAACGTAGTAGGAGGTGAGATAACCGTCAAATCAAATTGCTTTTCGACTAGACTGCGGGTGGCTGCGCGCCCAGTTTCCTATTTCCAACGAACATTTTATCACGAATACTTTTACGTACTGAAAGCTTTTAAGGGGACCATTTTATATTTAACACTTTCAAGAGACGGGTTTGGTTTCTTGTTTTGGTTTGATTTTAAGTGAACTTATTTGCAAAACTTAAACGTTTATATATAGTAGAATCACATACATGCATATATATCATCATGTCGAGTCCTTCACGGGAGTAGAGCGCCAGTAGTCGTTACTTACAGTCTTTCGCTGCATCCACATCAATTTCTTTATACATGCATCTTGCGCCTTGGGTGGCCGATCGAGTTGGTATAGGTAGGTAGAAACGATCTTCTTCTGCCTCCACACAAATTTGTATTGTATATGTTACATCAATACATAAAAGTAAGCATAATTTGCAAAGAAATTACAAGAAGACTGTAAACTTTGCTAAACTAAATGTCTAAGTGAGACTCCCGCTTCAAAAAATTACAGGGAGATCACAAAATCCGACTCCCATAGTGGTAAATATTTTAACCACGGGATAAAGCTTGGAATTGGATATGCTGATTGTATTACTGGCCGGAACCAACTGGTTTAAGTTAATATTTTCTTTGTTGAAATTTTCTTTCCTATGTATGTATGTATTTTGAAAAAGAGACATTTTGTTTTCAAATTCACATTCCAGTCAGCATTTTCAGAAAATCAATTTATTTAGCCGTGGCACCGCCTATAGGGGGAACTGACAGTTGTGACTGCGAGGGTTGCTTACGTACTCAGGGAGCTACACTTAGGGCGGGCCCCTATTACTTATCCCGCTAACTGCGTGCGCTTTGCAGGGGCTTGTGTTGTGTACATAAAAGGTTGACTAACTGTTAGTGGAATCCAAAAGCTTGTAGAAAGCACACATAGACTTGGAAAGCCGAGAAAAATATGGACCGGTTATACGAGACGCCTACTTGAGACCTTAGCCAAAATGCACCAGGAATAAATCACTTACATTTTAAATTTCATATCGAAACAGCTCGAATGCTGTTTGATTGCGACCTATAGAACTGTAAGTACTAATCCAGTGGGGTAACTCTGAT
>JACCPG010002085.1:0-25242 GCA_016069955.1 Drepana arcuata | reverse complement strand
GGATATCCACACTTGTAAGTTTTTTAACCGATCTGATTATGTGTTGAAACACAGGAACTTTGATTTTTCCTACGAAGGTGACCTTGGTGGTCAGTTTACTTAACAACAGATAAGACAAAATTTTCAATGCATAGTTTCCTTAACACACCTTTTGAGCATTACTTGGAATGATAAATGTGATGTGTTTGATTTATAGTAAATTTCGATTTTAAAAGTGTGACCATATATGAAGAAACTGACCAATGTTGATGAAGGGAAAGAGGCTTGTTAGTATTGATAAAGCGCTCTACTCTCTCTTCATGTTGATTGAGGGACTTGTTGTTAATATCGGTATTAATATTGAAGAGCCGTGTTGGCCGAATGCTTTCAATAGTTTCCTGGAATACAAAGTTGCATTTTCGATTCTAACAAAAAAATTCTGAATCCAAGTACAGAGACGAGACAATCGCATAATAAACAGCGAAGGAATCTAGAGGAAACCTGCATAAGTTTGAGAAGAAAATCGGAGACGTATGTATAAAGTTGTTTTTGAGAAAAAACCAACTCGCTTCTGTCACGTTGGCAACTAAATACATATCCGGTGAAAAGCGGATGTGTAGTACACACCTCTGCCTAGTCTTTGGGGACCCTAGTTGGCAGCCCACGACATTTAGACTTTATACCTTATTTAGTTAGCATTAGAATACTTACAAAGTTCCAACTTTTACACGGATTTCCCCAACGATGCAATGAGCTGCGGTCAACACATATCGCTTGTTGATTAGAGAGCCTCCACATTGATATGTCGTTGTCTTGGAAGCTAAAATATATGAAATGTTTGCACAGAACTTTGCATTTATTGGGATGTATTAATATACTTGCTGATATACCTCACTCTACAAACAACCTATTTGAACACTTTGAAACAAACCTCTTGAAAATTTACAGGGCAAACAGCGTGATTATAAATTGTTCAAGTTATTATGAGATTCATCTGTGGAATTGTGGAGATTTTTAGGTTGAGATAAAGTGCTCAAGTTTTTATTGGTGAGATCATCCTAAGGCTTTAAATATCTTTAGAAATAGCAGATGTTGATGTTAATAGGTAAATCCTAATGATAATGTGAACTTGAGTGTTTTATCCGTCCGTTTGACTTGGCACTAATTAATTACCATACAAATAGTAGCCCCTCACACTTAGCCCCCGGATAAAAATCTAAGCCCAAGCTCGAGAGATGCAGATTCCCCATATGGTCATCAATAATCAACTTACGTGTAAGATATCCCAACAGGGCCATCCAGGGAAACTCGTCGAGTTCAGTGAACTGCCCTCCTAATATCCTGTCCCCATTGGTGTCTATTCCACATGTACTACGGGGTTCTGGGACAGAATCCTCATCGAAAACCGGTGCTGTTTGACCCCCGTAAGAAGGCCGTGTTGGTCTTGCAGGTTGTTGCTGCTAAAATGTATGTTTTTTTAGGATCACAGATGCTTAGGGCATGCAATGAATTCAACGTGATTTTCAACTGAGGACATCATGATGTTTTACATGGGGTTAAACGTGTATAGCGATAATTTTCAGTTTGACAACACGCTGTTAGGATTAGTGTACTGGTTTTGTGTAAGCAAAAATAACAGTGTATTTTATTCTATTTAGTACCTTGAACTATTGACGAATTAACTAGCCGTTACTACAATGATCAATTTAAAAATACAAAGTACGTTTCGGGTACAACAATTCCTTTATTATTACAAAATTTACTGCGGGTACTGCTTGCCGGTTTGTAATATGAGATAGTACTAACGTCTTTATTTTAATGATCGCGTTTTTTTTGCTGGGCTCTACCGGAGACCAGACCAGTCATAAAACATATAATTTCGTGCTGTGTACAGTCTTAGAACAGAAACATAATGTCACCTCTTAATCCTTATTCAAGCCACAAATGGATTGCGTAGCTGGTTTTCGGTTTGGCCCTATTAGACTCCCAATTAGCGATGATTAATGAGTAGTAATGCCGCTTATCAATAACGACCGTCTGTTAGATTTAATACGATTCTCATAAGGCCTACGTGACCTAGGCAAAGTCATACATGGAATCACTTTAGAAACTTTAGAAACGTGTATTTTACTTCCTTACAGTGCAAACGTTATTTGTCTATTGATTTTGAAACTAATACGTTATACTTGCAAAATAGAATTTAAGAATACTGAACCAGTCTTCTCTTCAATCACTTTTCGTTTGATATGTTTGAACTTTTATCTTTTCGACTACGAATTAAATTTTCATCTCCAATGGGTAATTCAGCATTACTAAAATGTTTATTAATAATATAGGCAGATAAGAAATTTGAGTTAAATCTCTTTGTAAATTTTGTCGTAAAAAAATCAATGTCGAAGAACCTATATAATAAGTGTCTATTAAATTTCTTACTACAGTAGTTGTCGCCATAGTTTCTGCAGGCAGTGGTCCACAGCACACCCGCGGCGTGTATCCTTCGAAGCCACATTGTGATTGCCTTAGAAAATCGATCACATCACTTTTCAAAGGCCGCTGTTCAAACGCTGATAGCAATGGTGGACAATCATATAGGGATACACAAGTGCTGAACTGTTGAAGAGGCGTTTTGCAGGAGTCTGAAACTGTTTACATTTTCATGTCATGCAAGGCACAAGCCACGTAATAAAACTAAACGTGTTGATGTTGATAGAGTCATTACAATCTCTTTTCGATGGTTTTTTACTACCTTTAAGGCCTAATATAAGTAGATATCAATAATAAACACGAAGATGGATGTATATACATACAGTCCCTAACGGGGTAAGCAGAGAGAGTACAGCTCCAGTCTTATCTAGCTACATAACTCTTTCGCTTTGTCCATATTCATCAGTTAGTCGGCTCTCCAGATATGCTCGCCGGTTTCGAACACTTCTTATATAAGAAGTGTTCGAAACCGGTATTCGGTTCGGATTCGGGTATATATATACCCGAATACATAAAAATCTTGCAATGCATTAATATCTATCCTCGGTGGGAATCTGACCGATCTTAAACTTCGCAGCCATGAGGTCCCGCATTGACAAAATCCCATTCCGTTCACGCTCACGCTCACGCTATCTATTGTATAGCAATGACATCCCTCTTTTTGGACATAGCCAGTGGATAATGTGACCAGAAAGAGATTACATTTAAAGTGGGGCTGACAAGAGAACCCGTGCTAAGTAACATAAATACTTACAAACTTTATTTAAAAATAAAATCGCATTCTGATTAGAATATTGTTTGTACAACATTTTTTGTAATAAGTTGCATGACCACTCTGTCTTTTTCCTCATGAGACCTTTACTTGGCTGAGCGACAACGCCATGTGGTCAATATTATTAACGACCTTTATAAGTTGACCAAATATGTTAGAACTATACACAAATACACACGGAAATTATAACATATTGTAAATGTTTTGAATTAAACAGATAACCCTTTACCCCTTTGTGTACGATATTATCGTCTGTGCATTCAAAAGTTGACGCATTTCAACTTTAAAGTACTGAATAGAGAAATCTTGAACGTTATTTTAGTATTTCAAGAGCGAACACATATGTCTAATTTATAAAATAATCCTACAGCTTATTAAATGGTGCATTAAGAGAACCGGTGCTCTCTTCGCCAACTCTGGGGGGAATTCTGCGTGATGATACGCATATGTATATATAGGTATGTGCGACATGATTCTAAAATCTTGCGATCCTGTTCTTGCCTTTATTGCAATAGCAACGAAAGAACTAAATAGACATTTAGTTATTCTATCTAAGAGTAGATATTTTTATATCCCTATCAAATATTTAAAGACTCAATCATCGTTTAAAAAATAATTGATTATGTCAACCCCATCGGAGCTACATTCATAATACTGCTTAAACCTACCTAGAACATGACCTACGCTTTATACTCAGGTCATAAATTTGTACAAAGACCGCATAAGGTATCTCATTTATAAAAAAAAAAACTTCTACATTATGACATAAATATGTTTAGAATTAACTTAACCGCAATAACAATTGATTGCCTAACACTAAACTAACAAGCATGACGTAAGATTCAAACTTGTCAATCCACAGAATGTAAATTTTTTGGAAATACCAAAATTCTTACATTAAAGTTACAACGTGCATCAAAAACAGGTACTTACGAGCTCGGCCCCAAAGAAGCGTTGAGATAAAAAATATAAAATATACACTCCACATCTTGTACAAGCACATCAAACAACTAAACTAATATCACAAAACACTTAAAACTATGTTTTAATAAATAATATGTTATATACTTTGTCAATAAATAAATAGCTTTGTTGAGAAGTAGCGACGAGATCTTGTCCGTACACTTCGCTATACTGGATTCTCGAGGTCAAGTCCAGTGCGTTAAATACTAACGAATACGTTGTGCTACGTATGTGTACAGGCAGCAGAAACATGAGTCTGTTATTTTTATTTGATGATTAATTCATGTCATTATTCACGTCTCTATTCCAAACAATCAAAGTCAATAAAAAAATATGTTGTAAGGTTTTCCCAAGCTGCTTCATTCCTTAAGCTCTCAACACCGGCCTAAATAAGACGATATCATTTTTTCACGTACCTGTAAAGTAAGTAATGTAAGCCAGTATAGCTACTTTTAAAATGGTGACTTTTCTGAACTTAAGTACAGTGATTAGTCACCATGAGCTATACGGTGAAGGAAAACAACGAGAGAAAATCAGCATACGTTTGAGCAGAAATTCAAAGGCGATGACCTATAGACGTGCTTGAGTAACGGCGATGCAGTCGCTTTCTGTCACGTTGGCACCTGAATTACCTATACCCGTGGGGGAAAGTGAGTGTGTGGTAAGTGTGTTGGGGTAATGGGTTCTACCTATACAAGTCTGCCTTCCCCTTCGGAGACCTTTGTGAAGAAATTTGTGGAAAGTACCACATTTTTACCCTCACGCCAACAAGCATTCTTTCGGGCTAACTCGTTATAGTGAATTGACAAATTAGTTTGCTTATAAGCCAGCACAGACAGACGAGAATAGGTTCAAATAAGGATATAAAGAGACTAACGGTTTTAAAAAAAAAACTTTTGTGTGTTTTGCTATCTCTATCCTTGTTCATGTACAGCATACTTAAACACAACATTGTTAATATGGCAAAGTTACGTTTGATATTACTGATCACTACAGGCTACAGTGACCGCTTACCGTCAGACGAGCCGTATGCCTAGATTTATGAATATCATATTGTCAAACCCTATGGTGTAATAGTCTTCATTATTTTTTCTATGATAAGTAATTTAAAGTATGTATGCGTTTAAGCTAGAGCCAGCGCCGCCAGAGCGAAATGTTAAAGTGATATGCCCATTCACGACGATCCATAAAACTGCCCAAATTGCCCCTTTTATTTAGGCCAAATTGCCCCTTTTCCAGTACGGCCTAATAGTCTATGTCTTCACGTGTGGTGCTCCGCTCCGACGACAGAAGATAACGTCTGAGTCCGACGTCGTCGAGTCCGGATGACCAGGAGTCATGACAAGTAAGGGTGCCCTAGAAGATGAAACGGTTGCTTAAATATGAGGCAGGGCACAATCATATGAAGGAAATAAAAAAACCCTTAAATATAGTGGACCCTCTTAGAAAGCTGTGAAGATATTCGACAAGTGCGTCGTTCGCACGTTGCTCATCTAATCTAAAAACATGCCGCTAACTGTTGTTGATTTTAACCGCTTAAACTACTACCCATTTTGAGGTGAGTCTGCCTCCCTAGGCTTTTACTCTTGTAAAATCTCATGCATATAGAACTCTTAAGAATCCGAATTGATAGCGGCCATCACCACACCACTTAGTCTCATGTGGTGCGGTATCCTTTTGAGGACAGGTTGGTCAATGCTGAAAGCTGAGGTTTTCTGAGGATCTTCAGAATAGTGATAAAAGCTTTTCGTACCAGTAACACAGGTGCAACAAGCGACCATAGGATGTGATAAGCAATTATACAATTTTGAAATGGGGTTTTTGAGCAGAATATTTTATTTTGGAATTCAGCTAAATTATGTGTGCTAATACCAGGTAAAAAAGCTGTATCGACTTAGAGGAAAACGCAAATGAAATGAAATAACAAATGCTAAGGACCGATCACTAAGGAGACCGAATACCCAAAGTATTTTAAAGAAGGATATCCCATTTTTACCTTTAACTCTTTAAGTTTTGTTTTGCCTGAGATATATGTTTCTTAAACATCACTATAAATACGTCTTAGAATTAAATACATCGTAGAAGTTTTAAGAGAAATCCTTATACTTGTGCATCTCTTACAACGATTTTTTTTCTTTTGGTGAAGTGGATTCAGAGCATTGCAACTAATTGTTTGGTTGCAAACGATATTAAGGGGAGCTATGTATTTTCCGTCCGACCCAGTGCCCAATCAAGCAAATTCGTCCCCAAGTGGGGAGCAATTTCCTTAGCAATTCGTTTAACGATTAACAATATTAACTTTCATGTCTCGTCAACTAATTGTGTTGGCTCCCCAATTCGAAATCCCACCGTTTCATTACGTCACAAAATAGTTCATAATATATGTCTATTACAAAATAATTATAATTTGAACTCGGTTTGATGATATATATATGCATGTAATGTCTCTTGCCAAGATGCCTTTCATACAGATGTCATTTAATACGGAAGGATAAAAAAGTTGTTTAATTTTCCAATATACTAATTGATCTTAACTGTCCAGTTGATCTTGTGGAAAAGCGATACGACTGTTCCGACCTCGTCTAGCGCCGTATTACAAAGTCATTTGTAGGTATGGACGAAGCCTAGGCTAGTGATAATTTCGATCTCGTACATTATTTTCAAATTATCTACATCTGGATTTCCATGACAGTTTATAGGCACATGGCTGGGGTAAACGTGTTCTTCAGTGGAGACCACGACTAGGCAAACGTAGTGTAGGACGCCCTCCGACCAGGTGGGATGACGATCTGCGAAGGACTGCTGGCAGATGCTGGATGCGGCAAGCTGAAGACAGGGCGCTATGGCGCTCATTAGGGGAGGCCTATGTCCAGGAGTGGACTAGAATGGGCTGGTGATTGATTATAGGTATATAGGAGCATAGTAAAAACTGAAAAACTTTTATGAAGGCACAAGCCTTTGCACACACTATAATTTTTGTGGAATCTACGTTTACATATATTTTTAATGACAGATTACGTCAGTTTTTGTTCGAAAGATCTATTGGTATATGTGACTTTGTTATGACCAGGAAGGAACCGATGATCCCTGGTCAGAAAAAAGTGAAGATCGCGAAGGGTGTTATGACATCTATTTCAAATCGAAGGTATGTTCAGCTGCTACATGTAAAATATTAGAATAGATGACAGGGAAACGTTTCGAATACCTAAGAATAAACCCCTGTGTGCCCCTGTCCAGTCTGTCTCCGTCCGAGCGTTCGATTGAATACGTGCTATCTTTACATTGCTCCGATTTATTTAGAACCTCGCTCCTACTGTCTGCCGTTAATAATATAAAATGGAATAATTTCTTCATTTTGAGAGGAATGTAATTTAAGAGACTTTACAATACCTTTTATAACATACTTGTGTCCGGAGGTTTCCCTCGGTTAAAATTTGATTTCATTGTTAGATTTTAGTTCAGGTTTTTCTGTATTAAATCCTGTGCGTTAATAAAAAACTTATTATTGTTATTGAATCCCGCAAGTTTTATTCCATTTATCCAACATCGAGAGGAAACTCTCGATGTTTACCTTCACCGTAAAACACCTTATAACGTCTAGAAGGCAACTGTTCTATTTTCTGAGACAACCTGTATTTAGGTACCAAATTGCCAGATCGCGAGTCCCTCGCCAATTCTCGGACTCGACTTACGATAGGTACGTATTTGAATGACTTCTTTAATATATGTAGGTTTTCTCAAGCTGTTTTTTGACTATATTTGATGGTGACTATATCATAACGATTGCGCTAAAAGTATGTGATTTCAATTTAATTATGATGATGATTCGTGGAAAATATCCATCAAATTAAACACTCTTTCATAAAGAAATAAGCCCACGAATAGGAGATTTGGCGGAAGACTATACAGTTTAAAATGAAATTACTAAAGGTTTGAACTCCAGCACGAATACCTAGCAATAATTAAACGTAAGTTCACTTTTAACAAACAGTCTCAAACGATTTTCACAAAAAGGCCACAAGACCGCACCTTTCTCTCATTCTATTTACTGCATTTTCAGAATAGCACTCCAGTGCAGTTCAGAGATGCCATCTATGATAAATTGGCGATCGGAGCTGAGTCTGTGGCCTCTCAAACCGTCTCAAAAGCTTACGTAAATAATTCTAAAGAAACACAATGCTACCCACGTCTAGAGGACCCTAACAAGCTGTGTGTAAAGTTACAGTAGACTAATGCGGCTCATTATAATACGGTTTCTGTTACTTGCATGTTCATCTACCAGCTATATTTCGGGTTTAAAATAACGATCATACTGAATTAGTGTTGAATTTTTAAAGATCTCTAAAATGTATACAGATCATTAAAAATTGCTTGGCTCACTGTGTTTAACTCATTTAGTTGAACAAAGTTGAATATAATTTTCTATCTACATAATATCTAATGTTTATTATACAGGTTGTAAAAAAAACAAATGGATTCTAGAAGCTTAGAGTATTGTGACTATGTGAATCATGACAATGCAATAAAACAAAAAGCTAACAAGATGTCAACATTATTAATACTCACTTCGAAACATGGGTCATGATTTTTAAAAAACTATTTATACGGTAAAAACGTAGCTAGAATTCACTTAACGTTGCAGCAGATTTTATGAAAAAGTTTTGTTTTCTTTCATTTTATTTCCTTTCTATTATTATTTTCCTTGTTTTATTTTACTCTCTCGCTGCCTTCCCCGTTAGGTCATATGTATGTTTATATTCCACGAAATATACTTTGCAGGGATTTGTATCCTTCTACAACAAACAGCTGGACAAATATTGTATAAAACTATCGAAACACGTCGAGAGTAAAGTATGGAGATACGGTGTAAAGCTTAGCGTGTCAGCTCGGTAATCGATGGCTTCTAAATATTATTAACGGCGCGGCACGGTGGCGAGCAAGCCTTGACGTTTTATTTGGACAAACACCAGTCTTACGCTGATTTATTGCTTCTTATACCTTATTTCTCGACCTTTAAAAGAATTCCGCTAAAACACAGGTTTTGAGGATTACCTTTTAGGAGTTACTGCCTATATAATTGTATAATAATAGTACTTTATTACTATACTTATAATATATCTTCATGCCAACTGAAGAGGTAGGCGAAAGTGTGTAGTATACACACATTTTTTGCCGGAGATAGTAATAATAATTTATCATTTATTTTATTTTATTATACTATTGTATAATAATAACAACAGGGCGGATCGCTAGTACAATAATAATTTTGAGGCAGATTTTAATATTCCTATATTCAAATCAAATAGGTAATCCTATACACAATACGTGTATAAATCCTACCTTACCGTTTTCCATACTTTCAATCAATCATAGTGCCAACGTTTAATCACATCGTCTTTGGAGACCATAGAAAAAACTTAAGGCACTACATTAACACAAACAATTTCAGAAGTCATTAGAAGTTTCAGAGGGCATATTTATTTTCACCGTCTGCATACACAGTTCCCGTTAAAAGCTTTTTTGTGACAGTATTGATACAAATTACTATTGGGAGTTAGACATTTATCACTCTTAAGGGAACGTCTTTGCTTGTTTTCTTTTATGTAGTTGGTCTAGAAGAATCGATTTTAATTATTTCTTAATATTAGAACATTCTTTAGGTAAAATACTTTAAAGTTTATTATATATACCCAACGCTTGGTTAAGTATGTTAGACCAATACTACAAAGTATATTTTCTAGGGAAGTTCATATAGTTATTGCCTTAATTTCGAAATTTTCTGTCTAATGAATTATATATCCTAACGCCTTCCCACAAAGATCCCTGAAGGGGTAGGCAGAGGTGGAAAGTGGGTATGTGGGTACTGCCTAGTACCCATACTACCACTTTCCGCCAGAGATATATAGGTGCTAATATGACACATGGCGAGTCCGTCGCCGTTACTCAATCACGAATATACAGACGAAACGATAAATTTGAATTTCTTCTCAAGCGTATGCACGTCTCCTCTCGATGTTTACCTTCACCGTAAAGCTCGCGGTGTGTCTAATCACTGTACTTTAGTTCAGAAAAACTCATTGGTACAGTGGGGATTCGAACTTGGGACCTTTGCGTCGCAGGCAACTGCTCGAACCACTCGGCCACCACGGCTATTCACGGCAACTCCATAACGCCGGATATCAAAGTTATTACTTTGATATCCGGCGTTATGGAGTTGACCACAAGCAAGTTTAATATGCTTACCATGTAAAAAAACATTGACCAACATTTTATTAACGCAGGTATGTCATTAAAGAGCCGTGGTGGTCGAGTAATTCGGGTAGCTGCCTGCAACACAAAAATTGCAAGTTCGAATCCCACAATCACAGCTTCAAAGCGGAACGAGTTAGTATGCTAATGCATAATAAGAGGAAAGTCTATGCGCACCACGAAACTAGTTTGTGACCAATATTAAGTTTTGTCTTGTATTTTCGACTCAACTTCGCCATCATGTTTTAAGTTACATGACGATCATCGCTTAAATGTAAAACCAGGAGCTATATTCTTCTTTTCCCGTTCAGACTAGCTCCCCAACTCGTGAATCAGCTACGTTCTTATCTCCTACAGGGGGCGTAAGCGGTTTGCTTTACTTTTAGGAAGTGCCTGGCTAGAGACCCTTCAGTCATTGACGGTTAGGTAATTTAAAAGTTCCCGGAATCCAATAACATCCTTCTGAGTTAGTTTACTCAGAGAGCAGATGCATTTTTCTGGTAGGAAGTGGTATAAACCAAAGGGTTCTCTCTTTGGTTCATACCACTTCCTCTCAATGAGTCAGTTATCTATAGTATATGTATATCTAATCTTAAAAATCTTAAATCTTTATCGTATCAAGATACCGAACGAACACACACACACACACACACTTACATGATTTATTAGTATTTTTAAACTTATCTTGTATTAATTTATTAGACTTAGTACATTCATGTCCTTTGGAGGTGGGCGTTGTCATCCGCGACACAGTTTTTAACTTCTGCGGATGTCATCGTTACGTTTAGTTTCTGTGCCAAAACAATGTAACCAAATAAAATTTTATTAATCCGGCGAAATGTAGGAATGTGGCGTGAGGCATCTATATGGTACCTATTAGTTGAACACTGGTCATACATAATTATATAAAAGACTACTCAATTCGATAGACCAAGCTAGGCAATTTATCCTTATTGACGTGTTACAGTAGTGTGTTGCTAATTCGTTAAGACCAACATTTTCCTTATGTTATTAATTGTGTTAGGTATTATATATATATATTTGTATATATATATATATATTACCTAAGAAGGCAATAAGATTTTCAAGGTTCGAACACAATTCATGGGCTAGTCATTGATGACACGTTTTTCCTAGGAAATATTCAAGCGATAATCATGGGAAATCCATACTTATACTAAAAATGCGACAATTAGTTTGTTTGTTTATTAGGGTTTCACAACTTAGCTATTAACTTAGCTAGTACAGAAAGGCTATAGGATTCCTTCTATCATCTAGCAAAAACCACTTCCCATCGTATAGCAATGCAAGTTGCTCCTATTAAATTATGAAGGGATTTCTTACATCTATGCACTTAACATAGACATTGATTGATCTATTCTTCTTTTTTTTTATATTTTTATATTTTTATTATACAACAAGAGTGGCCAACAAGCATACGGCCCATCTGATGGGAAACGGTTACCGCAGCCTATTTACGCTCACGATACCGAAGTATCACTTGCGTGTTGCCACTCTGTGTTCGGAGAGTTATAGTGTGTTGGCAGCATAATGGGTTTAATCCCTCTGCTTCCAACACAATGTAACAATCCTCCCCCCTCCCCAAGGAGCTTATTACTCTAGCGAACTATTACCAATGCATATCATAGGTTTCTGTTAGCCATTTGAAGTGAACATTGATTTAACTTGTTATCCGATCCTTTTATTAACCGACTTAAAAAATGAGGAGTTTATATGTTCCAGTGTACGTTTTTTTTAATAACCTGTATATATTAATTTATTAAATACTTGGGTTACTACTACAAATCTATCTTTCTTTCTTAATCAAATTTTATAAAATATATTTGCTTTTATTAAAAATAAACAACATTACAATATAACAATGTTCATTGCGAGATTGACGAATGTACATGTAAAATATGTCTGCCTAGTAAATATGTAGTCAATAAATTCAATGAAAAATTAATATCACCAATAATATGAACCCTAAGCTTAGACCGGAGTCCAATACCGGAGCGCCCTTTGAAGTGTATCTTAGTTTTTTTCTTAACTCAAGCTTTAACGACGAATCAGACGTGTTCTTAGAACGACGGAACCTAAGGAAATGGGAATCATTATTTAACGTCAATGTTTAACTAGATCGAGTCCCGCAAATGGACCGGTAATGGTACCGCCGATTGCCGTCGCGCGATGTAACGCTAACAACTAAATTGATTGTATATCCTAACTTGTACCATTATGTTATATTATGTAATATTATACGGAGGCAAAATTGGATTAGCTCGAAAACTACTCAACCGATTCCAAAATGCTAGAGTAACGTTCAGAGTTATACTTTCAATTATCTTTACACAGCTACTATATCGGTTTAGATTTTGTTATTTCTCAACGAAATTGACAATTTCACATGAGAAAAAAAAGGTCACAATTGGTACACTTATTTTCATCGACAGCGAACTAGGTGTTAGCTAATCGGTATACTAGTTATTAGTAAAAAACATGACAAAAATATTGCAAAAACACAATCGTTATTATAAAACTAGGGTAGGTCTTGTCAGTCCAAGACGTACACGAATCTTTGTGCGTTCCGGTCTTACTCCCTTTGCTGGTCAGTTGTGAGATATACATATATAATATTTATGTGAGATATACTTTGTCGTTTTACTGCGGGTGACAACGCAGCTAGCTGTTACACATATTTGCCTTTATTTTAAAGTTTAAAGATTGTAAGTTCTCGTAAATTAGATTCTTTAAGAACTTTCGCGTTTGCGTTTGGAAAATTTTATGCTTGAATTGAGTATATATTTTTGAGATGCTTAGAATAAGTTTGTGTAAAGTTGTGTTTCTCTCAATTATGCAAAAAATACTCTACAGTAATAAAATTTATTTGGTAAACTTTTTCGTTTCGATACAAAACTTTCAACAACTTGGACGGATGACAAGGTATTTTATTTCTAAAATTATCGTTCCTTTTATTTCATATGGTATATAAAGAATAATAATATCTCAAGACAATTTAGCAGAATAGTACCTAGTACCAAACTAAGCTTGTGTGATATTGATGATGATTGATTCACGTAGTTGAACACTTTAATTGAAATGTTCATTGATATCAGACGTAAATGCTAATTTAAAAAAATACCTAGGCACCAACAGAACCTGCCTGCTATTGCAATTCGGCAAGAACTAGTTTCCGCTTGAGTAAATTGGTAAATTTTAAACTAAAAATATATTAGGTGTCACTTTTCCCGCTCTCCCTTCGCGACTAGTATTTTCGCACGTGATACAGCGACCATATTTTCCATAAATAAATTGCTAATAATGGCACCAAATATATTTCTGGCGGAAAGTGGGTGTGTGGGTATTACCTATACACCTCTGCCAACCCCCTCGGGGACCCTTATGGGAAGGCGTAAGGATATATATATAATACTCGAAACCGACGAACATGTATGTAGTGGATGATCTGAATGTGACTGATGAATATGGATGAAGTGAAATACGTATGCAACTCTAGAGAGAACTGGCACTCTTTTCTATCTGCCTATCCCTTGAGGGAATCGGCGTGATGATATGTATGTATGTTACGAGATACACAATATGACGATCGCACATTTTCGAAGTTTTCACTTCTTTACAATTCCCGACCCACCAAATATTTGCGGCTAAAGACAAAGGAACACGCCATCCAATTACAAAGGCATCAGGTGTTAGCGAGCAATTAAAAGCTACTAGAACTTTCACTGGGGTCTTCCAGTAGCTATCTTCGTTACTTAATTGTAGCATAAAGAAAGCTAAAGTTGTAAACTCCGACGTAAATCGCTTATACGGGCGTATGTGCTCTTGCAAACATAAAGGGGAATTAATAAGACCATTCCGAAGAACGGTACGGCATTGGAGTTACAGCCGAAATAAAGCCGACAAGATAAATGCGACGATATTGAAAGTTATCGATTGCAAATATGCCCCGTAAGGTCTTCGCTTTGAATTTTATTAGTTTGTTCTCGCAATAGATTTAAGTTAAGTGGAATATATTAGCGCAGATTTGAGGAACGCAGTAAAACTTGAATTATTCTTCGTTTTTTCATCGTGAACTATGTTCAGCGATGCACATAAATTTAGATATTAAGATCATAGATTCAATTACTAGAACACTTTATTATATTTTTATGGCTTGTGTAAGAAGTGTAAATAGTCGTGATTTTGTGCTACTCTCGGAATTCAGACTAATACTGCACTAATTCATCCCCATACCTTGGAACTACAAAGGTCTCGCACTGTGCGCTTCCAAAGGAGTTTTCTTCCGCGAACGCTCAGGCTGTGGATTGAGCTCCCCGTTGAGGTTTTCTCTGGAGAGTACAGCATGGAGTTCTTCAAGAAAGGGGTGAAAAGATGCCTGCAGGGTCGGCAACACGCGAGTGATACCCCTGGTGTTGCAAGCGTCCATAGGCGGCGGAAACCGCTTACCATCAGGCGAACCGCAAGCTTGTTTGCCACCAACTAATTTCTATGCCAACTAATTGCAAATACGAGCATCCGGACCCGTATCCCAGTTACACCATTTCTTTTATTTCTTTCTTTTTATGAATGGATCTGGTTTGTAATTGTCTCTTATATAAAAAACCTCTGGACTGATATGTGATTCAGTCCATGTCATATTGTTCCAATAGGATAAATATAAAAAGGAAACATACTAATTTAAATAAATGTATCTGCTTATAAACAACTACAGCGTTATGTGTGTATCATCAAACAATTGCTTTAGAAAAAGTTCCCTGGACTTTAGATTTATCTTTATTATAACACCGATTCCATTGTCATAATAATAACCGTGTATGCCATAGTAATATATTCCTAAACATAGACACGTTTAGGATTACACTGAGGCCATTTTAATCGTCATCGATGCGTCAACGGCTCTTAATGTTACAACATTTTGGCAAAAAGGAATTCAAATGTGCTGTTTATTGGCACTTACTATAAAAATAATGGAACAGCACCCTTTATCTAAGGTATAAGATTTGGCCATCAAAGTAGCGGATACTCAAAAATCCATTTGAAGAGTGCAGAGTTTTATACGTTCGCTAGAAGACCGTTAAAAGTATTGGTTCGCTTATTCTCCTTCCTGCCCAAATGGCTGTGGTTTATCGCACTTTAAAATCTTAGATCGTAGTAGAGTTAAGTATGGGGTGTATTCTAATATGATACTATACTGTGTATATTAGCTATAAAGTTGTGTTATTGCACTCTGCGAGCTTATTCCTCCGCTGTATGGTTAGTTTTAATCGCAAGTCGTAACCGTTTACAATAGCAATAATAATTTAACTCGGGATAGGGATTGAGTTGGGATCAAAACAAGAAATTAATGCTTCAATGTTTACGCTTCGGTAATTTACATAATGTGTTCGGTTGTATTGTTATTTGGTTTTAAAATCTGGACGATTAAGCTTTTGGAATCACTCGCAATACTACAATACTCGCTTAACAATTAAGAGTTTGAATTCAAATTGATATTGTATATTGCAAAGATTGCTTTTGGAATAATATCGACTGTAAGGCTCGAACTCGAACTTAGATGGGGAAATTCTGGCCTCAACCCAGTTGCCACTTGCCTGTGCTAATAACGTTTGTCAATGTATGTATATGTACTGGGTGTGTGGGTACTACCTATACACCTCTGTCTACCCCTTCTAGGACCCTTTTGGGAAGGTGAACGGATATATTATTATTTTTTATACTATCAATATACTCGAAACCGACGACCATGTATAAAGAGACTGATGAATGTGGACGAAGCGAAAGAGGTATGTAAGTCTAGAGAGAACTGGCACTCTAAACTCTCTGCCTACCCGTTTAGGGACTCGGCGTGATTATATGTATGTATATATATATATATATATATATATATACATATTAAGAAATTTAAACGGTATAATGCCGTGTCCGACTTACAGGCTCGCTACCAGACATGTCTACGATACCAAAAAATATACCCAGGAAAATGCTTTTACCCAACTATAGCGCTTGTATTATAGCGTGATGATTCTAAATTCACTTTGTTGCATTTGTTATTTAGAGTCATCCATTGAATACATTGTAATATTACTCAACGCCTATAAAAACGGTATAGCAAACACCGCTGTGAGATGATGTCATCTTTTCCAGGGGTTGTAGTGTATGATGACGTCACTGCTACACCCTCTAGAGATGTGACGTTATGGGGCGTAAGGATATATTAGGAATATATAGTGGCATCTACAAGCGAGGACCCTTGATGTTTCAAGCGTTTTTAGACGGTGGTTACCGCTTACCTGGAGGCCACGTGGTAGTTGCTACATCAATTGTCTATAGAAAACATCGACCGATTTTTTATTATTTTTTATAATTAATTTCTCGGATTAGATGATTACATACATTAAGATATATTTATTATTATTATTTCTCACGCCTTTCGACAAGGATCCCCGAAGGGGTAGCAGATGTGTATAGGTAATACCCACACACCCACTTTCCGCAAGAGGTATATTAGGCGCCAACGTGACAGATGGCGAGTCCATCGCCGTTACTCAAGCACCACTATACATACGCCTTTTGAATTTCTTCTCAGACGTATGCAGGTTTCCTCTCGATATTTTCCTTCAACGTAAAACTCGTGGTGTAACTAATCACTGTACTTAAGGTCAGAAAAAACTCATTGGTACGGTCGGAATTAGAACTTGCGGCTTTTGCGTCGCAGGCAACTGCTCGAACCACTCGGCCACCACGGCTATTGAATATAGTGTCTTTCGAATAAGTTTAAACATAAACAAGATGATGTGTTGCAATATTGCAACCAAACATGAGACCTGAGACCAAACATGAGACATGAGAGAGGTAACTGTTGGTTGCCTGTTGTATCTTATAGGCGTAAGCATTATTGGATATTACTTTACCGTTGTCACAATAGTTAGGAGAGTTTTTTTACATTACGAAGGTATGTAGTTAAGGCAAATCTGCATGCGGGCCGTATGATGAAACACGATGGAATAGATACATTGGCAGAATTAGAGGCCGTCAGATCCGTCTTGTACCAGTGTAAGCATTCGTTTTGGAGGCCGGAAAAATTTTGTGACACAAAATCAGAACATTACCCAATTCTGATTCGATGAACTCTAAAAAATCTCTTTTTCTTTTCAGAAATAGCTACAGAGATACAAATAAGTGAATGATTTTTACGACACAGAAAATAAAAGTGGTTTCATACCATTTTTTTGTTATTTTTTATTTAAATTTTACTTGGTTGTGTAAAGTATTTTGCCGAGATATTTGAAAACCATCTTAAGAAACCACTCCAGCCACATAATACAGTTACTGTCAACCAATTCGATTACCTTAACAGAATATACGACAAATTTACAAATAATACATATTGCTATCTCTAAAAGTCTAGGCGTTAGACTTTTTCAGATACTCCGTATTACTTATCTGTAGAGAGCAATTACTTAGGTTGGATCAAAGGGCCTTTGAGTCTGATAGTCTATCAAAAAATATTATAGACAAATCGGAAAGCTAGCCTTTTGCCGCTCTAAAGTAGATAGGTTTTAGCGTTCCCCTGGTTCTTCAATGAATGATTGCGTCGCGAGGGAATCTGCATTCTTAAGAAGTTTTGGAATATAAATTCTATTGAAATTTCAAGGATTTTTATCAAACCTAGTCAGCGATTAAAAAATAAAGTGTTTTTATTATCTTTTTCGTTTCAGGTTTAAATATATTTTATGTACTAAGATAACATTCATACATTCGGCTCGCCTCTTTGTAATCGATAACAATTTGATATAAATTGCTTCTTTTTGTGCTTTAATATTAAAGCACTATTTCTAACTTACAATAAATAATATAATAATATATCCTCACGCCTTCCCACAAGGGTCCCCGAAGGGGTAGGCAGAGGTGTATAGGTAATACCCACACACCCACTTTCCGCCAGAGGTATAATAGGTGCCAACGTGACAGATGGCGAGTCCATCGCCGTTACTCCAGCACTTGAATTTCTTCTCAGACGTATGCAGGTTTCCTCTCGATGTTTTCCTTCACCGTAAAGCTCGTGGTGTGACTAATCACTGTACTTAAGTTCAGAAAAACTCATTGGTACAGTCGGGATTCGAACTTGCGACCTCTGCGTCGCAGGCAACTGCTCGAACCACTCGGCCACCACGACTATAACTATAACTAACAGCCTTAATAAGCCTTAATAAGCCTTTGAATAACTTCGATTTCAATGCTTCCGTTACATAACATTGAAATATTCCTCATAACATCCGTAAAACATTTCCATCCGACGACGTTGAGTTTCGCAGGTCTAAATATACATACATGTAATAACTTTCTTCAACGAATGCAACCGCAGTTGGCAGCCAATTTTCGCAAATGGCTTCTCCCATATTGCCATATAGGCGTCCTTACCTCACGGTGGCTAGCTTCTTACAACTGCACTAGATCTTTTTCCACTTTGGTACTTTTTCATTTGGTCAAAATGTAAGATGCAGATGGATGCATTTTAGGCAAATATTTTATACCTAGTTAATTAAGTTACTTGTGAGTATGGCAGAAAACTCACAACATGAGACATTTAATTTTTAGTGTTAACACTATGAAGTATTTATTAACGTTGCACTTATATACGGTGAATGTAAATATTAAGTCCTTATAACTCAAGCTTAGTAGTTGTATGAAGATCTATATTATCTAAAGTGTTTGATATGCACATTGAAACAAGATAATGCTTTATCACATTCCAAAGATGTACCTAATTTACCACTAACCAATAAAAATATTTATATCATAGAGTTTCATAGAGTTCAGTATTGATGCATGTAGCAAATTTCTGGTTTAATTACACTTCCGCATTACATAGAGCTTTATGTTTACAATAGTTAAGACCATTAGCTAATATAACCTCGTTGCAGAAATTAAAAAATCACCAATAGGGACAAGTCCTTGGATACAAGATTTCATGTTTTATAGGAAGAACATGTAACTTGCAAGCATACTCACATTTCACAAGTGGATATTTTGGCGTACTCGTAAGTCAGTTCTCTCAGCGGGCAAATATTGGTTTTCATCTCATGTCTGCACCGTTTTACCGTTATGACTCTACCAGGAAATGGAAGAATTTTTCATACATTATGATATAGCAGTCGAAAGAAATGCTCTTATATTAAATAAGTGATTATCACATCACGAGCAACGTTGAAGAAAAACATTGAGAGAAAACCTATGCAGTTTTTGAACTTCAAATAGAACTGAAGAAATTCAAAGAAGTGTGTATAGTCGTGCTTGAGGAGAGCTCTTCATCTGAACGATGGTGCATAATATATATGCAGGGAAACCAGTGTGTTGAAACCAGAGTACCGCTATGCTTACCCCTTCGGGGAACCTTATGTGAAATCGTGAAGGATAATGGTGTCGTATTTAAGAAGGTATTCTGATATAAAGCTTAATTTCACTATTTAAGTAAGAGTTAATAAATTACTTTTATAATTTTTTAACCTTATAATTTTTTAAAGTTCACTATAACTTATTCAAACTTCGACAAAGGTTGCCAAAAGTCGTTCTTGGGGTTGAGAACACATTTTATAAAAAAATATTAACTTCCAATTGGCAGAGCATCCAACTTTGACAATCATTGCCAAGTATTTTATAAATCTAACTTTATAAATTATTTTATATTTTATATTTGGAGCACAACAGTAGTACACAATAGCAGCCAACAGACCGCTATTAGATTCGAATAACAAAAACTTCAGCAGCTGAATATTGACATGAAATGAGAAATTTCACTCAATATGAACATTGAACACGTATCTAAAACTTTTGTAACTAGAGATTTCCACGTCCACTTCAAGCGACAAACGTTAAGACTCGCAAACTTATTACGAAAGTAAAAAGAACTCGTTGGGAAGATGTTAGGAGTGTTCCCGCCTCGTTCCCAGACTCTCGCCCGGTCAGGGGTATGGCACCGGCGACCCGAGACAGCCACTCGATTTAATTTACATCTCCGTAGGTACCAATTGTTTTCAACCCCTGAGTTCGTCGAATGACCCGTCCCTGATTTATTTTCCTCAGTAAATAGGATTTTAGTTACTCCATTGAAAAAGCAATACTAAATGAACTCCTGTATTGTTGATTAGTCACACAACGAATTTTACGGTGAGGGATAACACCGAAAGCAAATCTACGCATTCGTTTAAGAAGAAATTAAAACGATGTATGTATAGTTGTGCTTGAGTAGCGACTTGATAGACACCGATAGACACTGTCTCGTCATGTGTAAAAATATATTTCTCGCGGAACGTTGCTGTGTGTAATGTGGTGTGAAGGTTGTACCTACAAACATCTGCCTACCCTTTCGGGGACTCTTGTGGGAAGGCGTGAATATATGAAAACATAAAATATGTGGGTATTACCTATACACTCCTGCCTACCCTTTCAGGGACCCTTGTGGGAAGGCGTGAGGATATATTATTATTTATTATATAAAATATGCAAATACCATATTTTTCGTCACCAATACCTGTCCCCAATTTTTAATTCCACAGACTCACTGTAAATAGTCATTTATAATTCCTGAGACACGATTTTGTCAGAACACAATCTTGATACTCGATGTACAGTCGGTAAGATAAATCAAAAAAATCCACAGTTACGTTCTCGTGTTACGCATGACATTTGTTTTTTTGGGTACTCGCGTGCGACAGCAGACTGTTTGAATTGAATTGTTTTTTTGCTTATTGTTATAACAGTTACTTTATTACACCCTATAATTATACATATAAAAACCTAGATATATACACAGGACTTATTGGACAACCCAGTATCGAAACTGTCAGGGATGGTTTTCGGTACTATTATAAATCACGAAGATATTTGTGCCTTAATACATTGTATACATAAAAAAGCCAAATTTCACTAAATAAGAGCCGATACTAAACAAAACTTAGTATTCCACGCAATTAATTGAGCTTTATCACAACAGATAATGTCGCGCCGAGTGTACAACAGAATGTCCACGGATTTTCCTGCACGATCTCGGCTTACAGATCTAAGATAAGCTTTGGTAGCAACGACAAAATAATGCTCTACCGTTTTGTCACGGCGAACAGCACTGAATTCCGTTCTGTACAACAGTACAAGACATCGTTTTCGTTGATGGGTCGTTTTAGAATACAAAGAATAAAGCCTTGGTTTAATTAAATAAACATTGATTTACGATATACCACTAGCTAATATTAAGATGAACTTCTTACTTACATAGTAAAAAAAACCTTAACTAAATGACGAGGTTGTCGAGTGATTCAATAGGTTCAAATTGGTGACCAATGGTGTTGTATGAATATAATTATGGTGATTAATCACACTACGACATTTTTGGTGAAAGCGAACCTTTGAGAAAAAAATATATAACGTCACGTCTGAAAGACTGTAGCAGACCCGCCATCTGTCACGTCGGTACCTAAATATTTCTGGGGCAAAGAGGCATAGGTGTTACATAATCCACTTAATACCTATGCCTACCAATTCGGGGCCCCTTTTGGTAAGGCGTAAATAGACATTTCAAAAGATAGTTAATATAGGCATACATACATATCATCACGCCAAGTCCCTAACAGAGAGTATAGAGCGCCAGTTTTCTCTAGACTTAATATAGGCGTTATAGAATAACCGAAGCATGGATAATGTCCTTATTTTAAAACCGTCACGTAAAAAAATTAATTAAATTGAATGTATATTTAAATAAGTTTAAACAAAATCTCGATGGCAATATCAAAAGAAAAGTTTTTCCCTCGTTCACAAATAAGTTTGAAAAATACCCAATTGTGCCTTAAATTGTACATACAGGTCTTCATTGTAAAGCTCAACTTTGGCATTCGCAAAATTGTTGGCACTAATTAACATTCCATGTACGTAGAGAAACGACATATTATCTTGAATCTTGATCATCCTAGGAACAAGACACAAAGAACACGCAATAAAAGGTAAAACTCAAATAACGAGTTAAATTTCTAAGTCGATTTCACGAACTTTACCTAGTCGTAATAAATCCAAATGGACACAAAGAATCGTTTCTCAGTTCTAGTTTGGCTACAAACGTTCACAATAAACAAGAAACTCATAAACTTTGCCTGACACGGTTATTTTTTATTTTTCTTTGAAATTGATCCGAAAACGATATTACCCTAGCCGACCGTAAAGTCTATTAATTAGGAGCTAGTAACTATTACGAACGCATGACATCATCTCAACGATTTTCGACAAAGTTTCTTTGTCTCCCTACACGACAGATACGGTGTAAATCTCTTTTGGTGACAGCCGCGGCGTTGCTGATGGAAATAAATATTATTTTTCTTACAATATTCTTTGTTCACAAGGAGTGTGTTGCGTCACTGACCAAGCTGTATGCTGCTGACGATGTGCCGAATGATGAAATGGTTTCGCGGCTCCATATGTTTGTACAGACTCTTGATAAATATTCCACTCGTGAGAGTTTGAGAGGCGGTTTGATTAAAAGAGAAATACATGTTGATATATATCTTAATGATATTTACAGTTATTGAAACATATTATCGTCCATCAATGCTGCATTATAGTGAAGTGATTGTATCATTGTATTAACTGTGAATTGTTTGTGTTTTGCCATGGAAATATTTTAGTAAATTAATAAACATAACAATTTACGTAAGTCCCTTTTGCATTGACAGTAGGTAAATTTGTATACATTGCATTATTTATATTTTTCATAACGTGCTTCGTAATTGAGTAATTCAGTAATATTTTAGAAGGTAATCGAATAAAAGAAATAGTAATATATCTTAAGTAGATCGACTGACAGATATATAATATCCGAACCTTCCTCCGTATTTCGTCGAGTTAAAACAAAATGTGGCGAGTATCAAAATTCAAATAGACAATATATGTAAGCTTTATTTCGAGAACACGACAAAGATGGGGTGTAGATACAAATAATAGCGTCGATGACGTTAACGAATAAGTGGAAGTAATTACAAGAGGCTGCGATGTAACAAAGACGCGTCGCGCCCAGAACACTGTCAGAAACAGGAATAGAAGCGCCCGACTGAGCTTGCTTGGAAACGAGGTGTTTCCAATTAAAGATGACATCTCTAATGTACTACAACATTCACAATTTATGTGTTAATTTTAATGTGAAACAATGTTATGGTAACTTCGCATTCGCAATCTTCAAAAATTGTTGTCCAAAATTATATGTGATGTAATACATATTTTACTGATCACTCCACAGCACTCAACAGCGACTTATTTATGATCTGGTCAAAATTGTCCTCACAATTTAATTGATCTGTAAATAAGATATTGTATATGTAATAATTCCTTAAAGAAATTGGAGACTGAAACGTTTCCTTCACTCGTCTCCATAAATTCTAGAAGCACATTATTCACCGCCAGACGAATCACGTATCCACCTACCGTCATGAACACGTTTAATTAGTACCAAACATGCGATCTTCAGGTCTGCGAATACAGTTACTCTGTTATAAAAGAAGAGTGCCGCCCATCACCGATGCTCGTAAAGTGGGTGCAATGAAAAAACCGTAAAACAAGGGAGAGTGCTGAGGCAAAAATATGATTTTGTGGCTGGATTCTTAAAAACTACGTCTGCATGCAAAAAATTACCGCTCGTTCTTGGTAAAACTTAACCACAAACAACATAAAATTTCATTTTGTTTTAACGATGTCCGTAATTATAGGAAAAATTGGACGCTATAGGAATAAAATATAAGCACAAAAACCTCTCTCTGACTCGTTTCCTTGATCCCTTATACTAACCCAATTTCTAAGTTAAGGCAACTTTACTACAAGCCCGGTATTGGCTTCTTTTGAGGGCCTTTTTGATGTGACATCAAAAGGAAGACTGATCCTTTTTCCGGTTTGATACCTGTTGTCATTGTCATCATAGCTGGAGCCATCGACTTCTTTATTGTATCCACCCTTACACGTTTTATGAATGGACAGATTTCTTTATTACACAAAAAAAACTCTCTAATTCAATCCTCTGATCCTCCGCTTCATTTATTTACTCGTTCCAAAGTAATTCACTGAACTAAGAGGCAGTGGGATTTTTTCTTATTAAAATAGTCAAAGAGGGCACTCCCTAGGGATCGTGTATTGTTAGACCACCTGTACTTCCTCAAGGTAAGTTCAACTGAAATCTTATTATGTTACTGAATAGGCATCTGGTTACATAAGGGTCTCAGCGCATTATTTATTTATGATTCTCATACAAGAATGGAATTTAATGAAATCTTTCTTGTTATCGCTGCAACATTTTTAATGTATTTTTTAAGACTCGTTCGCTTTTGACTTTCTTTTTTATCAAAAGTTATTTTGTGTGTATAAATATAAATTTTGATCAATATCGTTTTTCAGATGCTGGTATCTGGATTACACTGCAACAGACATTTAAGCCATTGTTGAGATCCCATTTAATGTAAGTTCTTCGAAAGTTTAATTACAAGTTAACTTCGATGTTCGTTCCGTTTTTGGTGTCGTTTTATGATCCTGTTTAAAATTATATATATATATATCCTCACGCCTTCCCACAAGGGTCCCCGAAGGGGTAGGCAGAGGTGTATAGGTAATACCAACACACCCACTTTCCGCCAGAGGTATATTAGGTGCCAACGTGACAGATGGCGAGTCCATCGCCGTTACTCCAGCACGACTATACATACGCCTTTGAATTTCTTCTCAGACGTATGCGGGTTTCCTCTCGATGTTTT
>JACCPG010002084.1:0-17273 GCA_016069955.1 Drepana arcuata | reverse complement strand
TCTGCCTGTTCTGTCTGGTTTGACTGTGCTGTCTGATCTGTGTTCTGTCCGGTCGGACTGTTCCGTCTGGTCTGTATTTTCTGCCTGGTCTGTCTGTGCTGTCTGATTTGTCTGTTCTGTCTGGTCTGATTGTGCTGTCTGTTCTGTCTGATCGGCATGTTCTGTCTGGTTTGACTGTGCTGTCTGATCTGTCTGGTCTGTCTGTGATGTTTGATCTGCCTGTTCTGCCTGGTCTGTCTGTGCTGTCTAATTTGTCTGTTCTGCCTGGTCTGATTGTGCTGTCTGGTCTGCCTGTTCTGTCTGGTTTGATTGTGCTGTCTGATCTGTCTGTTCTGTCTGGTCTGTCTGTGCTGTCCAATCTGCCTGTTCTGTCTGGTTTGACTGTGCTGTCTGTTCTGTCTGGTCGGACTGTTTCGTCTGGTCTGTATTTTCTGCCTGGTCTGTCTGATTTGTCTGTTCTGTCTGGTCTGATTGTGCTGTCTGATCTGCCTGTTCTGTCTGGTTTGATTGTGCTGTCTGATCTGCCTGTTCTGTCTGGTCTGTCTGTGCTGTTCGATCTGCCTGTTCTGTCTGGTTTGACTGTGCTGTCTGTTCTGTCTGGTCGGACTGTTTCGTCTGGTCTGTATTTTCTGCCTGGTCTGTCGGATTTGTCTGGTCTGATTGTGCTGTCTGATCTGTCTGTTCTGTATGGTCTGGCTGTTCTGTCTGTCCTGTCTGGTCTGACTGTGCTATCTGTTCTGTCTGATCTGACTGTTCTGCCTAGTCTGACTGTACTGTCTGTTCTGTCTGGTCTGACTGTTCTATCTGGTCTGACTGTTCTCTTTGATCTGACTGTTCTGTCTGGTCTGAATGTTCTGTCTGATCTGACTGTTCTGCCTGGTCTGACTGTTCTGCTTGATCTGTCTGTTCTGACTGGTCTGACTGTTCAGTCTGGTTTGTATGTTCTGGCTGTTCTGCCTGATTTGACTGTTCTGCCTGGTATGGCTGTGCTGTCTGGTCTGTGTGTTCTGTCTGATCTGGCTGTTCTGCCTGGTCTGGCTGTGCTGTCTGGTCTGGCTGTTCTGCCTGATCTGGCTGTTCTGTTTGGTCTGGCTGTGCTGTCTGGGCTGTGTTCTGTCTGGTCTGTTTTACCTGACTGTTTTGCCTGGTCTGGCTGTTTTACCTGGTCTGGCTGTTCTGCCTGGTCTGGCTGTTCTGCCTGATCTGGCTGTGTTGCCTGGCCTGTCTGGTCTGACTGTTCTGCCTGGTTTGGCTGTTCTTCCTGGTCTGGCTGTGCTGTCCGGTCTGTCTGTTCTGCCTGGTCTGGTTGTTCTGCCCATTCAGTTGCCTGGGCCTGGTCTAAAGCCGTGCCTGCCCGTCCAGCTGTTCTGTCTGTTCTTGGTCCGGTCTGACGGTTCTGTCTGGCTTCTTTATGTTCTGTCTGCCCCTCTGTTCTGTCTGCCCCTCTGTTCTGTCTGCCCCTCTGTTCTGTCTGCCCCTCTGTTCTGTCTGCCCCTCTGTTCTGTCTGCCCCTCTGTTCTGTCTGCCCCTCTGTTCTGTCTGCCCCTCTGTTCTGTCTGCCCCTCTGTTCTACCTGCCCCTCTGTTCTGTCTGTTTCAGTTAACTGACTCTTACAGGTCCTGATGTTCTCTTCCATAAACGGAGGTTACTGGATTCTGTCTGTATCTGTCAGATTTGTCTGTATCTGCTAATTATATATGTATATCATACTGATTCCGTCACCATACGCTGATTATGAAAAGTTTTTGATTTCTTAATATTGGTCACACCACGAGCTTTACGGTGAGGAAAACCATCGAGAGGAAACTTGCATTCGTTGAGAAGCCATTCAGGGGTGTATGTATAGAAGTGCTTGAGTAACGGCGATGGACTCGCCATCTGTCACGTTGGCGCCTGGAATATATCTCTGTGGAATGTGGGTATTATTTAGACACCTCTGCTTACCCCTGTGGAAGGGCGTGCAGATATATTATATTATCATTATACATCTTAAAACTGGGTTGCTGTGACTGGTATCATTTCTCATGATTTCATTGTGAATACTTCGTCGGTATTCACAAGTTGCAGGATGGCCGATGTTACGCGCCGCTATCTTACTCGGGAGAATTCGGGAGCAGTCGGATCCGCTCGGGTGCGTTGGCGCCAAAATGGCGGCGGGAGACATGACACGACTCGATACTCGACACAGGAACACCACGACAGAGGAATAACACATTTGTGATTCAGTTTTATATTGAGATATTATTGCAAAATTGTTATAAATAAAAGTAATGGAACGTCTGAAGAGTTTTATGTTTAACAATAGTTATTAAAATCTAATTGTTATATAATTTACTTAGATTTATAATATATAAAATATACAAAAAAAGGAGATAAATATAAATACCACAATTTAATTAAATAATAAGTAAATCAAGTTGAAAGAGTTAAGTCTAACGATGTAGTATTTAAAATAACCTCAGTTTGATTATAGTTTAGTGAAGATAGCCATTTCACTAATAGACCTTTAGCTTTATGTATCGTTTTGTTCTTAATATCGCAATACTTAACTACTCTATTGTATATACGAGTTCGAATACAATCCCCAAAACGTTGCGCAAATCTAGTATTGACAGATGGGGTTGGTAGCCTATAGACTCTTCGATTTGCCAACGTGTCGTAGTTACAAGAACGTAAAGCAATTTTATGGGCGAGAATTTTATGGGTTTTTAAAATGAAAAGTTGACGTATAGTTAGCACTCCAGCATCACTATACAAGTCTGTGAATGAGTATCTGTAGGGCTTATGAAGCTTGACTTTTAGAACAGATCGCTATGCTCTTTCAGCCATAATCAAAAGTGTTTTGCTGGCGCTTCCCCAGCATGTTATACAATATACTATTAGAGATTGACAAAACGTATAATACATAGCAGTAAGAGTTTCAATACTTGTAACATTTCGTAAATTACGCATAACATTTATTACTCTTCTAATTCTGGCAGAAAAAACACTGATATTTACTTTAAATGAGAGATTTTCATCAATATGCACGCCAAAATATTTTATAGCTAATTAAATAACGACGGACCCGAAGGGCGTTTTTAAAAATCAAATTAAATTTAATAAGAAGACTTTATTATAGGACCGAAGCTTACAGACTAACGATACAATTTCAAAGCAGCCAGGAGCACACAGGATGCTGGCACAGCATATCTCCCGGTGGTCTATTCCGGCGATCTTATTCTAAGAAGCTAACTAAATAGCTAGGAGCACACGGGATGTTAGGTCAGCACATGTCCCGGTGGTCATCCGGCGATCGATTTCATGTAGCCTAACTGTGTGGGCGTGTATTGATAACCATGGTGTTCCCTGGTGGTCCACCTGACATAACTATGTAGAGGAAGCACTTGCATCATCACAAGCTACTGAATGGAAGAGAGACATGGACGAGGAATATACTTACCTGATGCAAAATAAAACATGGACTTTGACAGATCTCCCGCCAGGTAAAAAGGCTCTTCCATACAAGTGGGTGTTTAAGACAAAGACAGACCAGAGTGGAAATGTTCTGAGATACAAGGCTAGGCTTGTGATAAAAGGTTACGCACAAAGATGGGACACAGACTATGAGGAAATATACTCACCAGTTGTCAGGTATACAACTATCCGCTACTTATTTGCTTTAGCAGCTAGATATGGATTGGAAATAGATCAAATAAATAGATCAGATTGATAGAGACATTTACATGCAGCAGCCAGAGGAATATAAGCGGGGATCTCAGGTATGCATTCTACATAAATCTATATATTGACTCAAGCAGGCCAGCCGACTTTGGAACCTGAAATTAAATTCTGTGTTCCATCAGTTAGGAATGATACAATCCAAAACAGATCCATGTGTCTATTATAATATGGAAAATAATACTTTTATAGCCATCTGGGTGGATGCCTTAATTTTATTTACTTCTGAAGAAAATACAAAGATTATATAAAAAAAACAAAACTAAAAGAACACTTTCAAATTAAAGATATTGATCCAGCAAGCCAATGTGTTGGTCTACATATACAGAGATAGGGAAAAAGTAACATTAGATCAAGAAAAATATATAAATGAAATATTAGTAAGATTCAGAATGTCAGATTGTAAGCTAGTGTAAACTCCATTTGAAGCTGGAATTAAATTTAATGATAAAACAGATGAGGGAACAATTGCTGACTGTCCGTACCAATAAGCCATTGGCTCCTTACTGTATTTGGCTCAAGGTACCCGGCCAGTTATATCATTTGCAGTAAATACACTGAGCAGATTCAACAGAAACCCTACAACTGCACATTGGACTGCAGTAAAGAGAATTTTCAGATATCTGCAGGGTACTAAAGACTTACATACATACATACATATCATCACGCCAAGTTCCTAACGGGGTAGGCAGAGAGTATAGAGCGCCGTTTTCTCTAGACTTACATACCTCTTTCGCTTCGTCCACATTCATCAGTCTCTTCATAAGGGAGGGATGGCACAACGGCATTTCCCGTTCAAATTTAGAGCAGCCCGACTGGTACCATTACCTCCACCTTACAGAAGATCGTAGCCAAATGGCATTACCCCCTCGGGTGTGTCGTGTTCCTGTGGTGAGTAAGGTCGCCAGGCTCCAAGAGGAAGGGGTGTGTAAGAGAGTTAGAGAGGGAGGGCACAACGGCATTTCCCGTTAAAATTTGGAGCAGCCCGACTGGTACCATTACCTCCACCTTACAGAAGATCGCAGCCAAATGGCATTACCCCCTCGGGTGTGTCGTGTTCCTGTGGTGAGTAAGGTCGCCAGGCTCCAAGAGGAAGCGGTGTGTCGGCAGCACAGGACCAGTGGTGCAAATCCGCCATAGTGGTGACTAGGCGCGGCATGTCTGTGCGGTTGTTAGGGAGACCCGGTGAAACGGCTGTCCGCTGGCCGCCTGCATATAGTAGTAGAGGTCCCGAACCCAGGGATCACCTATTCTCCGCCCTGGGAGGCTGACCCGCACATGTGTGTAAAGTCCTTGGTGTAGTGGTCATGCCGGAAGAGGAGACCGGAGTGGACCCGGCCGCTGCAACAGAGGGGGGATCGGGGGCCCTTCCGACTTCTGCTCCGGCAATCCGCACTACCTGTACATCACTGCGGCGGATTGTGACTGCGCTCTGTCCCGTTGATGCCGACGCAACGTTTTCTCTTTTTTCCTTTTCAGCACCCTTCAATTACAAAAATGGCCAAAGTAAAAAATAGCAGACGTTTCTCAGCGGCCTCACCATCCACACTAAAAATAGACTTTTGCAACATCAGGGGACTCCATTCCAATCTAAACGCAGTCCACCAACATCTAGAGACAACGCAGCCGACTCTGCGTCTGCGTATTTCTCACGGAGACACAGATATCCTGCCCTGATGATACATCGTACCTGAACTACCCTGGGTACAAGATGGAGCACAATTTTGTGCGCCGCGCCGGGGTATGTATGTACTTCCGGGAGGATATTTGCTGTCGACGTTTCCACGGCCTTGAAGGCAGAGACCTGTCAATTTTGTGGGTGTGCGTAGACTATGGTGGCAACACCCGAATTTACGCGTGCCTTTACAGGTCCCATAGCGGTGACACGGACCCAATTCGCCTATTTGAGCACCTGCAATCGACAATTGACAAAGTACTTGAACAGTACCCCTCCGCGGAGTTAGTGGTTTTGGGAGATTTTAACGCTCACCATGTTGAGTGGCTTGGTTCTCGGTCCACTGACTGCGCGGGGAGGGCTGCTTACGAGCTTGCCCTGGCTTATGGCTTCTCGCAGCTGGTACTAGTACCAACTAGAATACCTAATATCGAGGGCCATACAAGCTCCTTACTGGACCTTCTGCTGACCACGCGACCGGACAGCTATTTCATCTCGGTGGGTGCGCCGCTCGGCGCATCCGACCACTGTTTGGTCCGGACGCAAGTGCCGTGCGCAAAGGCCGAAGTGCCCCGACCTCCGGGGCGGCGGCGCATGTGGCACTATAAGGCAGCAGCCTGGATGGATTGCGTGAGTTTTATGCATCGTACCCGTGGACCGCGCACCAGTCCGTCCCCGCTGGTGCGAAAAATTCAGCACAGTGCGGCGATGGGGACCGCCACCCATCACGCGGAGTGCCTCACGGCGGGAAGTGGAGTGTGGAGTGTAGGATGGGTGTATGGAATGTAAGAGGAGGTATGGCTGATAAGATGAACGAATTGATCGATCGATATGACAGAGAGCGAGTTAGATGTTGTGTGCTTGTCTGAAACCAAGCGGAAGGGTAGTGGAGTAGACGAGCTCCCGGGCGGGAGTTTAGTGCTGTGGTCAGGAGTGGCAAACACCGAGCACGCCTGCCAGGGAGTGGGAATTCTACTATCCAGCCGCTTGGCAGAATATATGATAAGTTATGATGCGGTGAGCCCCAGACTTATTTGGGCTTGCTTTAAAATAGGCCTTACGCGACTATTTTTAGTCGCGGTGTATGCTCCGGTGGCCTCAGCGGACACTTGCGACCTGAATAAGTTCTGGGAATGTGTGAGTAATGTTCTAGAGACGAAAGAAGGGAATGAAAAGCTGATTATTTGTGGTGATCTGAATGGATGGGTCGGGACAGCCCGTAATGATTACGAGGCAGTACTCGGCAAGTATGGTGATAAGAGAGTGAACGAGGCAGGCAAGCTGATATTAGATGTATGCATGGAGAGAGACCTTTTTGTGGCGAACACCATGTTCGACCACAAAAGGATTCATCAGTATACATGGGAACGAAAAAATTAGCGAAGCATGATAGATCTGTTTCTAATAGATCAGCGACTCAGAACACAGGTGATGGACACCAGAGTGTATAGGGGAGCTGACCTGGGAACGGACCACTTCCTAGTTATAACTAGGATAAGGGGTCTGTTCGCGGGTTGGCGATCCCGCGCTGGGGGTCCCTGTTCTGCAGTCGCAGACCGCATCAAAAGCTGGAGGCTTCAAGATGCGGCTTAATAGCCGCATCTTGTCATGTCTCTAATGTAACTAATGTAACATTATCATGTCTCTAATGAGACAGATATCAAGAAAGGGTATCTGAACAGCTAGCCTGTACACCGAAAGATGTGTTTGAGAGTGTCGATGTTTGTTGGCAGTTCCTTAAGTCCAGCATATTATGCGCCGCGAAAGAGGTTTGTGGCATTTCGAAAGGTCGGACAACCAAAAATGGCGATGGTTGGTGGGATGATGAAGTGAAAGAAGAAGTTAAAAAGAAGAAGGATGCAAGGCAAGACATTTTGGCTATGTCCAGCTCAAGTGAGAGTATGAAAGAAAAGATGAAAGAAAAATACCGCCTGCAAAAATATCGTACGAAAGAGATAATAGCTCAGAAGCGTGAGAGGTTCCAAATGACTGTAGACGAAAAACTGTCACAGAATTTCAAGGACAATGCAAAACTTTTTTGGAGGGAAGTTAAGAAGTCCAGAAATTGTGTTACAGCTAGTAGTAGGATGAATGTGATTTTCTCGAAGGACAATAACATACTTACTGACAAAACAGACGTCCTCAGGCGATGGAGTGAATTTTACAAAGATATGTATGATGATGCCGCTGATCTACTCATAGAGCTGCCTCCAACAGAATCTGTCGAGGATCCTATAGCGGATAAAATAAGTATGGGAGAGATTGTAAGAGCGATAAGAAGTCTGAAATGTGGAAAAGCTGCGGGAATAGATGGAATTACGGCTGAGGTGATCAAGTACGGTGGACCAGCGGTCTGGGACGTCATCTATTTGCTATGCAATCTTTGCTGGGAAAAGGGTGATGTTCCGGACGACTGGAGGCGAGCAGTCATCGTGCCTTTCTATAAAGGAAAGGGATCACGATTGGACTGCTCAAACTACAGAGCCATCAGCTTGGTCAGCTTAGCTAGTACACGAAGTGTACATGAAGATCCTGACGATAAGAATGCAAGAGCGATCCGAAAGGTTTCTCTGGGAATCCCAAGGTGGATTTAGACCAGGAAGAGGATGTATGGATCAAACCTTCTCGCTTCGCGGAAAAGTTTTTGGATATTAACCAAAAGGTTTTCTGCGCTTTCGTCGACTTGGAGAAGGCATTTGATAGAGTCGTACGAAAGGAACTCTGGGACGTGTTGCCTGGATATGGAGTGAGCAGTTCCCTACTGCATGCCGTGAAATCACTCTAGCATTCCTCCAGTGTTCTTTATCAGGTCCTGACAGCGCCTCCTCTATTGTCTGCGGTTCCACACAGGGACTTTCTGCAGCTGTCATGGCAACTACCATACTTGCAGCTTCATCATAATCTGAATCACTATTTGTATCCTCAATCATGTCCGGATTCCATGTGACATCATGGGTATCATCGACAAAGCTAGAATCAGAGCTGGAATCAGAACTACTCGAAACATATATTATAGGTGATGGACTGGTGCTATTATTTTCAGTTGTGTTTACATCATCCACATTATTACTAGTGAGACTCAACTGACAATCAGTAGTATTGCAATTTTTCTGATATGTATTTAAACATTTGTACATTTTCTCTTCTAAGAATTGGACATCTCTAGATTTGACACATTTAGAGGGATTTTCTGGATCAATTAATCTATATCCTTTTGAATCATTACAATATAGCCCACAAACACATATTGCTTACTTTTTGCATCTAGTTCCTTACGTATTTCTTTAGGGATCAATGCATATGCGACACAGCCAAATACTCTCAAATTGGATAAATTGACTTTGTTATCTGACCATTTTTCTTCAGGAGTAATGCCGCGAACTGCCTTACTTGGTGACTTATTTTTAATATATATTGCTGTATTCAATGCCTCTGCCCAAAATCTTTGGTCCAGTCCCGCATCTTGCAGCATGCATCGTCCTGCCTCCATAATTGTGCGATTGGCCCGTTCTGCCACACCATTCTGCTGTGGCGTGTACGGTATAGTCATCTGATGCTTGATGCCATGCTCTTGAAGAAACATCTGGAACTGTTTATTGATATATTCACGGCCGTTGTCTGTTCTTAGCATTTTTATTTTCAAATTGGTTTGATTTTCCACAAGGTTTTTGAAAACCTTAAATACAGACAATACTTCATCCTTACTTTTAATAAAATAACCAAAAGTCATCCTTGTAAAATCATCTATAAATGTCAATAGATATTTAGCACCACTGAATGAGGGAACTGACATTGGCCCACATAGATCAGAATGTATAAGCCCTAGTTTTTCAGTAGCTCTATTATAAGATTGCTTTGGGAATGGTAATCTACTCTGCTTTCCCTCAATACAAGCCACACAAGGAGTATATTCATTAGAAGTGTAATCAATACCACTAGCCATACCTTGTTTTAGTAAATCCATACTTCTCTTATTTAGATGGCCAAGCCTACGATGCCATAACTGCTGCGACGAGTTGGCCTTACACAAATTCGCAGTCTCCGGTAGTTCTTTTTCCGTTGGCTGGATTTCTGGCTCATTCACAGTGACAGAGTGACACGACGCACGTTGTTCGCGTTCACTTACTGGCTGCTGACCCTCCATATCCAACTGATAGACACCGCTGACCATCGTAGCACTGGCAACTGCAATCTGTCCACAAAAAATGATACATTTCTGTGCACTAAACCGCACTTCAAGTCCCTTGGAAGCCATTTTCCCAACAGAAATAAGGTTTGTTGACAATCCCGGCACGTAAATAACCTCACTTAATTTTGTAGTCTGAGTTTGTCCTTCTAATAACAAATGCACTTCACTGTGTCCTTCACTTCACATCTTTCCTTTGTTAGCTACTGAAACCACCGCGGCGTGTCCACAACATAATTTTGTAGTAAATATTTATTGTTTGTCATGTGACAAGTCGCACCAGAGTCCACATACCAAGCGTTTGAGTTGATATCTACAGATAATGCAGTTAATAATGTTCCATTCCACGCATTTTCGCATTTTTGACTCTGTTTTTCACTTTTGTTGGACTTATTTGGACAGTTCTTAGCACAGTGATTTGGTTTCTTACAAATGTATTTATTTATTTATTTGAGTTTCCAACAAGCAATACACTAAACATTCTTATGAGCTAAGTTATAATTATTATAGAATTGTGATTCCTCAATTATAGGAAACCACAGCATGCAGTAAAAAACATTAAAGTGTAATAGAAATTCAAATAGGTTTGCTCGTTACAATTAGATTTGTGAATTTAAATTAAGCAACGAATTTATTTATTAATTGAGGTAAGTTAAGCTAAGATTTACAAAGTCGGTAACTAGACTTTTGTAGTGGTTCAGCTTATTGTTAAACATATCAATGTCTCCAGAGGAACTAGCTATGCGGTTGTATTGAGTAGTCATTCTACTTATTGGTGCGTGTTTGCACAGATTAGTTCTATACCTCGGAGCTTTGAACAGTACATAAGAGCGCCACGGAAGTCGCCGAGGAATGTTGATGTCAATTTTACTGAGGAGTTCTGGACAGTCAATATAATTGTTGAACATTTTAAATAGAAAAATTTAATCAGAAACAGTACGGCGCGTTTCTAGAGAAATTAAATTGAAATAACTAAGTCGGTCGTTGTATGACTGTAGCAAGTGCTTTACTCTAAATCGAAAGGCAAGATGACGTGTAAATTTTTTTTGTATACATTCAATTCTGTTTACATAGGTCCGATATGTGGGGTTCCAGGCTGTGCTGCAATATTCTAAACGATTACGTACGTAGCTGTTAAATAGAATGATAGTAGTGGACGGTTTTTTAAATTCCTTAGACATTCTTAAAACAAAACCAAGAGCCCTAAATGCCTCCGTGACTGTTCTGTCAATATGTTCTTTAAAGCGCAAATTACTGTCCAAATAGACACCCAAGTCTCGAATAACATTGACTTCTTTAAGTGTATTACCCTGGATATTGTACTCTGTTTGTATTTTATTGCGCTTTTTGGTAAACTTAATATGGTAGCATTTGCTGCAATTTAAATACATTTTGTTAATAGCACACCATTGGCTTAATCTGTCTATGTCTGATTGTAGTAGCAGAGGGTCATGTTCGTTTTGTATGATACGTATTAATTTAAGATCGTCCGCGAAAAGATAAGGTGTCGAATATTTTAGGGTGTCACATATGTCATTTATAAAGACGTTAAAAAACAGTGGACCTAAATTTGAGCCTTGGGGTACCCCTGATGATGCAATATAAGGCTCTGATTCGGCTCCATCAACAATAACTATTGACAGTCTGTTTCTAAGGTAAGATTTACACCAATTTAAAGTCATATTAGTTATGCCTAGAGACTGTAGTTTTCTAGTAAGTATACAGTGGTCGACTTTGTCGAACGCTTTTGAAAAATCTGTGTAGACAGCGTCTACTTGTAAGTTTTTGTCGACTGATGATGTTAAATCGGAAATATATGTAACAAGTTTAGTATTAGTTGATATTTTTTTCATAAAGCCGTGTTGATTTCCGGATAAAACTTGTTTTATGTGGTTGTATAATATTGGATAAACAAGTGACTCGAATACTTTGGACAGTGTAGAAAGAATAGAAATAGGCCTATAATTCTTAATCAACTCGCGCTTACCGCTCTTGTAGATTGGCACAATTCTAGCGCGTTTCCATACATTTGGAAATATTGTTACGGGCTGGGGTTCGGGATAATTTAATGATAGCCGGTTGTTACATTTTAACGACAATTTATTCTATACACAGAATAGTTCCGGAAACTTGTACGATAAATCCGTACACTTCGCTACAATTCTATTCACTATAACACTGATCACTACAACACAGTACTAGTAAAACACAGTAAACACTAGACACTGAAACACTTCTACTCTGTGTACACTACAACACAGTAACAGTAGAACACTGTAACTCTCACTAAAGACACTGATACAACACTTGTAATCACTTGTCACTATCACACTTGCTCGCGGAGTAAGGTCGGAGTGAACTCGAACTGAACTCGGAGAGAACTGACTCTTGTGCCCATCGGGTACCGCCTTATATATGGCACCGGTACGATATACTAGATATCGGTGGAAGGCTCTAGACCGCCATTAAGATGTTCGTAGAATTGTCGTGTCAATGCATCCGCAGAACAATGGCCGGGCGACGAAAACAACTTGTTTACGTCCTTTCTTAATTGCCTCCTTTTGTCTATATTTCCTGCTAAGTGTTGTTGTTTCGCATGGCTTTCACACGGCAAGACCTCCAGAACCTTCCATCGTAACAATATACCTGTTCTAAGAGAGGTGTTGTAAATTATTTCCAATGGGACTGTTAGGCTTTGAGCACATCTTGATCAGAATATTGGGGGTATATTATCGGGTCCCGATCCTTTTGACAGGTCGAGTCCAGTAAGTTTATTTTCTATTTCATAGAGCCGTGGTGGCCGAGTGGTTTGAGCAGTTGCCTGCGACGCAAAGGTCGCAAGTTCGAATCCCGACTGTACCAATGAGTTTTTCTGAAATTAAGTACAGTTATTAGTCACACCACGAGCTTTACGGTGAAGGAAAACATCGGGAGGAAACCTGCATACGTCTGAGAAGAAATTCAAAGGCGTATGTATAGTCGTGCTTGAGTAACGGCGATGGACTCGCCATCTGTCACGTTGGCACCTAATATATCTCTGGCGGAAAGTGGGTGTGTGGGTTTTACCTATACACCTCTGCCTACCCCTTCGGGGACCCTTGTGGGAAGGCGTGAGGATATATTATTATTATTATTATTCATATTTGTTGATGGAAAAGATACAGATTTCAGCTATTATTGGGGAGGGTACGGCTCTTTCAGATGTATTGTTGACGTCAATCGGATCGTGCACAGAGGCGAATTGCTCAGCAAACAAATTAGAAATACTTTTAGTATCTATTGCAGTCATATCATCAAGAGTCATTTCTGAAGGAAAAGAAGGGCCGCATTTCCGTTGGTTTTTTATATGTGTCCAGAAATATTTCGGGTTACTTGTTATTAAATTTTCTATATTCTCTATGTAGTTTCTATAGCATTTCTTAATAAGTGTCGCGCAATCTTTTCTGATAAAGTTGAATTCTATGATATCCAGCGGGTTATTATATTTTTTTATCTTATTATGTAATTTTAATTTAAGTTTTAGCATTTTTTTTAGTTGACAAGAATACCACGGGGGATATTTTCCACGATAGCTCACCACTTCAGGTACAAGTTTTTTTATATTATCTTTTATTATAGCATAGAATTTCTCAACCATAATATTAACATCGGCGCACAAAGAGATTTCAAAGTTCCAGTCTATGGAGTCAAGCGACTTTTTTATGGTGTCATAGTCAGCCTTAAAAAAGTTAAATTTTTTAGTTAGTTTCGGCTTAATTTTAGTTTTTATAGGCATAATCGGTACGAATTCAAAAGCTGGGTGATATATTTTATCAAGGTTTCTAATTGGGTAAGGGCATACGGAAATTTTAATTTGATCCACATCAGAAAATACTAGATCTAGTGTTTTGTCTTGATAGTTTTTGATCCAATTGAATTGATGCATGTTGTTTAGAGCAATAAAATCCCATATTACCTACTAGAGGATGCGACGCATTGTTGATCAATGTCCTTTGTTATCCAGTTGATACTACTCATATTAAAGTCACCGATTATTAAGGTAGAACTATTGGGGTTACAGTCTATAACGTGGTTGCAATTGATTACAAAATGCTCGAGTAGTTCATTAGACACAGGCGGGGAGAGATAAACAGTGCCAAGTTTTAAGAAATCAGATTGATTATTTAACTGAGTTTCAATAGTAACCCACAAATCCTCACAATTACTTTCCCAATCAATCTTACGATATGATGCATATTTGTTAGCTACTGCTACTAATACCCCTCTCCCTCCTTTTTTATGATTCATATAACTAGACGTTTCTCGATCCCTCCTGTAGACAGTAAAATTGTCACCAAACAGCTCAGAATCAAAAACACTTCCACAAAGCCAGGTCTCCGTTAACACGTAAACATCGTACTCGCAGTTTAGAATTAGTCTACGTACATCAGCTAGATTACTACGCAAGCCTCGAGTATTTTGGTAGTAACATTTAATTGAGCCAGCAGACAGCAACAAAAACTAACATGAACTCAACTCGTAGCATATTAATTAATAACACAACAATAGAAAATGTCACAAAATTTAAATATTTAGGAAGCCTTATAACCTGTAATTCAAGATGTACCCCAGATATCAAAACAAGGATTGCAATCGCCAAACAAACATTTAACAATAAAAAACATATATTTACTTCCCACATATCCAAAAAGTTAAAGAAAATGTTCATAAAAACATATATCTGGAGCACTGCACTATATGGTTGTGAGACGTGGACAATGACAAAGAGGGATAGAGAGGTGTTGGAGGCATTTGAAATGTGGTGCTGGAGAAGGATGGAAAAAATCAGCTGGGCGGAAAGGGTGACAAACGAAGACGTGCTGAAAAGAGTTAAAGAAACAAGAATTCTGCTGGAAACAGTCGAGAATAGAAGAGGAAAGATGATAGGCCACCTTATACGACATGATAGCTTCTTTAGAAACATTTTAGAAGGAAAGGTAGAGGGGAAGAGAGGAAGAGGAAGACCAAGATTAACATACATGGGTCAGATTAAGGAAAAAATTTCTCTCATGACGTATAAGGAGGTCAAGGAGGTTGCGCTGGACAGAAGCGAATGGAGGGGACTGCATCAGAGACGCCGACAAGAGCCCAGCTCTTAAATTTGTGATGATGATTTAATTGAGCTGCCTGTGTTGCCGGTTAAGTTACTAATACAAGCATAATATAATTTGAGATTAAAATACACTATTTAACTTTAACATGCTATTTATGACTACAGTTGAAGAGGTTTCGTCCTTTTTCATGAATATTCTGCCACTTCGGACCCAAACAAATTTGAAGCTTAATTCCTTAGCGCGAATACGTGTAGCTGCATGTAGCGCCTTGTTCTCGGGGGATAAATGCTCGACAACGAATATTGGCATAGGTTTGTCTGTAGCTATGCCTATGAGACTTGAGTTGAGTTTATTCATAGGGTTGCTCTTGTTGTAATGTATGGTAGCTGCGATGAAAGAGTCACGAAGTCGTGGCGTATTAAATTTAACAAGAATAGATTTTGGTCTCGAATTTTGCATGTCTTTTTTTGCTGTTCTAGTACAAAGTTGAATATCTGTCTCCTTTACATTACAGCTGAGCTGGATTACAGTATTGATTAAGTTTTCCGATCGGTGCTCTGGTACGCATTGAATTTCAACGTTGTTTGACCGTGCATATTGTTCTAGTGAGTTCATGCGTACTGTCACATTATTAAGCGAGTCCTGTAGCATTAAATTATCCTTCTCCAGCTTGTGAATCTTAGCAGAGTTTTCATCTCAGCTAGACTTCAGTGCTTCAAACGTTGCGTTGAAAAAAGACAACGATTCTCTGAACTCAGTGATCATATCGTTAATTTTACAGAATTGTTTCTCTACAATATAATTCACTGTACTATGGAGAGCACGATTAATTTCTTGCCTTATTAATTCCCGTAGAGAACCACTAGTTAGTTCATTTAATAATGAATCTTCTTCGTTTTCTGAGGACTGAGGTTGCATTCGTTTTCCGCGTACAGTAATGTTCGACGTTGGCGAAGAGCTACCTGATCGGGCCGTGTCTGAGTTAGTTGGCCGAATTGGGGTGTTACTGTTGTCAAACACATAATTGGTCATACCATTGACTGCAGTTCGAACATTGCAAATCCTTGCCATCGGCCAGTGCATTTTTGCATCCGGCGCAGATGGTTGCCGACATCATTATTCAGCAAATTTGTTCTAACGTGTCAAAGTTATAACAGCACTTGAAGCGGTGTTTTAAGCAAACCTGTTTAACTGTCGAGTAGAAAAATTAAGCGATGCTAGCAGGTAGTGGTTCAAGAAGCAGCACGTTGAAGACTCGCGAGAAGAAGGTTGTAAACGCCGCCTCCGCCACTCGCGAAAAAGGGTTGCAATCCCAGTCGCTTACACAAAACGAATGACACTTCACTTGCTATTATGATAAATATTTATTAATTTGTGAATTGTATTGTCTATACAACGACTTATCTGATTTTCCCTTTACACTGACTTTATATTACTTCTATACTGTAGTTTTTTATTGGAAATTTTCCTTTAAACTTCACTTTACACTGTGTAATAGATTTTTTGTCAGGAGCAAACAATTTGAATCTCAGGTGAGTACGAAGGTAGAAGGTAATGTGTGAATAAAGCACTTGTTCTTGTTAGAAGTTCTATTTACACTTTTTGCATTCCGGTTTGTAAACATTGCACTTTCTTCATTCTTGTCAAAGTCTCTGCGCAATTTTTCTTGCAGTAATTTATTTTTCACTGTTTCACTGCACAGTTTAATGTTCGAATTTTCCAATGCCATAATAAGCGGATCGTAATCTGGTGGCAAACCGCTTAGTATCAATACAGACAGAAAATCATCATCCAATGGAGCATTTATATCTCGTAGTTGTTGATCTAGGTCCGTGATCTTTAGAAGATATGCTTCCATATCACTAAATTGTTCCAATTTCAATCAAAACATCGTACGTAAAAGCCCAAGACGTCTGGACGACACAGCCCTCCATCTTCATAGGCCATTTTAAGGTTATTCCAAGCCTCAAAACCACTGGTTGCATTTCGTACATGAGAAAACGACGACGGCTGCACCATTAGGCATATTTTTGCAAGTGCCCGTTTTTGTTTGCGGGCATCATTGTCCTTGGGAACACCCGCCTCGCCATCAATGCAATTCCACAGGTCTTCATGAATCAGATACGTCCGCATCAAGAATTTCCAATTGCCGTAATTCGATATGCCGCTGAGTTTCTCAAAATTTATAGAAATTCCAGCACTTGTAGCTGTAGACGTCGATGACGCCGGTATGGCCGCCGGTGCCGGTAAAACTACATTATCCGGCATAGTGTATTTTCACCGAAACTAATGACGTATTGTTAACTAAAACTTATCCTGGGCCCATAACCTGACGGGTTATGAGTAAATAACACAGGATTGAAATACTAAAAGCAGATTTATTATTAAACAGTAATGAGCGCAACAATGACATAGTTGACCAAAAAGAACAACATAGGGTTGCCAGTCGCTCATAGATAAAATAGATCAATTGTTTAGTTTATAAACACAGTTTCTAACAAATATTTTACAAGAAATAGTCAAAGGTTCACTAGGCAGTAGTGCTCAGGTAATTTATTTATTGGTGTATAGGGTAAACAAATAAAATTTCTTGGCATGT
>JACCPG010002080.1:0-13563 GCA_016069955.1 Drepana arcuata | reverse complement strand
AGGGTGTGAAAAGATTCCTGCAGGGTCGGCAACGCGCGAGTGATACCCCTGGTATTGCAAGCGTTTATAGGCGGCGGTAACCGCTTACCATCAGGCGGACCGCATGCTTGTTTGCCACCCAAGTGGTATAAAAAAAAAAAAAAAAAAAAAGTAACTATGTGTTTCTGTGTTGTGTGTGATATATTTTTATATATATATATTTTTTAAGATTTCTTAATTATTTTTAGTGATTTCTTAGAATAATTTTTAGTGACTTTTCAGAATATTATGTATTGTAAAGTTTTGGATGAGAGTGATGAATGTAGACGAAGCGACAGAGGTAACTCTTGAGAGAACTTGCGTTCTATTCTCTCTGCCTACCCCGTTAGGGACTCGGCGTGATGATATGTGTGTGTATCCAAAGTTTAGCATACCGAAATTTTCTCCAGTATTAACGGCATTCGTTTTAAAAAGGGCGTGAAAAGAACCAGTGAATTTACTGAAACGTGGACGCAAAATACCATCTTTTCTAAACATGCGTATAAAAATATGTAAACCAAGTAAACTCCCCGGCCGGTTTATCTTCGCAAAGCAAATGGCGCGGCCCCGACGTACTCCAATTGTAATCAAATATGTTGGCGTCTGAATAAACAAGATTATTCAAGATGTGTGTTTGAGTGGCAATGTGGCAGTTAACGTATTAAAAGTTCAACAATTTGTGGGTCGAGGCTTTGTTCAATTCGCCCTATGTAAATATTTGTGCTAACAATTTTAGGGGAATACAATTTTAGAAGAGTTCGACATAATTTGAAACTCCTGCAAACTAATTGGTCGTAGTGGCCAAGTGAGTAGTCGTCTGCTATACAAAGATTGCAAGTTCTAATCTCGACTCTGTGCCAATGAGATTTTCTGTACCTAAGTACAGTGATAAGTGATGAGTAGAGAAAACCTGCACACGCTTGAGACGAAATTCAAAGTTATACTCGTACTTGAGTAACGGTGATCGACTCAGCATCTGTCACCTTAAATATATCTCTCAAATTTATATCTGGATGTGTTTGTATACTCTTCTGCCTACCACCCTTTTTTAACAATATCATTGGTACCAGGTTTTTTATGTCAGTGATGTAAAAATCTCCTTTAAAGAACACTTGATTTACAGCAAAAAATCTGCCTGCATTATAGTTAAAACAATAAATTAATGAAACAACCATGAATCCTTTAAAGCTAACCCCTCAATAGGTAATCTCCAGGCCTAGCATCCAGAGGTGTGCGAGAGGATTTATGGGTGATCTCAGCAGTCCCTTAGTAAGGGACGATCCCGGGATTATACAGAGGTACGGGTCTATTCAATAATATTGCAATACATATTATATACACTGCCAGGGCACTATACTATGAGTTAGGTGAAAGAAAAAGTGTCTCTTATTACGTATTGGGAGGTCAAAGAAGTTGTACTGGTCCGAAGCAAAGGGAAGCAATTGCATCAGAGATCCCGACGACAGAGTACTTGCAGACGTTTGAGAAGAAATTCAAAGACGCATGCATAGTCTTGCTTGAGTAACGGCAATGGACTCGGCACCTTTTACGTTGGCACCTAATATATGTCTCCAGTAAAAAAGTGGGTATGTAGGTACTTTACCTTTGCCTGCCACAATAATTTTGGTACTTTAAAATACATATCATCACGCCGCGTCCAGTAGAGTGCCTGTTCTCTCGAGACGTATCTCATTCGCTTTTACCACATTCATCAGTGTCCTCATACATTTTAACCGTTTTTGGGTACTCTTAACTTTCCCGTCTATTAATGTTCCAACGATTCAACCTGCGTAGTTGGAAATTATAAAAAGAATTACAATGATAAGGTAGGGACCTTATCATTGTAATTCTTTTTATAATTAATGGTGGTGATGGTGTACTAGGGAGTACACCATCGTACGATATTAATGTGTGCCGTCCTTTGAGCGCGCTCAACGCCCTCCTTGTTGCAAACACTGTGTTTGCAAAAAGAATATAATTGTATAATTGTTAGAATATAATATTATAATTATATAATTGTATAATTGTTAGAATATAATATTATAATTATATAATTGTATAATTGTTAGAATATAATTGTACCAGAGTGCTTGGAGTTCTGTAGTATGCAAGAGTGTCCTATATATCGAAATCTTTCAATGTTGTACATTTACAACCTTTGTAATATTTTGCTAATTAGAATTGGTGAAAATCGTAATTGTTAAAATTTACAATAAAAAATAAAAAAATCCGTTCTACTAAATAGTCTAGATTTTTTTTTATACAACCAAAGTGGCAAACAAGCATAAGATCTACCCGACGGGAAACGGCTAGTAACGTACACTATTTACACTCACGATACCGAAGTATTACTTGCGCGTCGCCACTCTATTTGCGGAGAATTATACTATGTTGGCAGCATGGGATTAATCCCTCTGCTGCCAACACAAAGTAACAAGGATATTTATTGCTTTAAAACTCAATTTCAAAGAAACGAGAAATTAAAAAAAAATCCTGTAGATATATTTATTACATAGCAATGAGTAGAAATTCACGATAATTTTATGAATATCTTAGAACGGGAGGTTGAAATTAACTATTAACAAATTGAAGAAGGATTGCCCTCTAGACGGTTCTTAGGTGATAATGAAAAAGTTCTTTCTTTATAAGGCTTTAGAACTTGAAATTAATGCCCACCCCTCAGGTGTAATTACATCGGTGCGCTGACGAAAATGTAAAATGTTATAGCAATATTACTGTTGAGAGCCGTAGTGGCCGATCGGATAATGTAGAGTTGCAAAGTCCCAGTGAAGTTGCGAAGATAAAAAAAAGCTATGAATTTTTTTTTTTATACTACTTGGGTGGCAAACAAGCATGCGGTCCGCCTGATGGTAAGCGGTTACCGCCGCCTATGGACGCTTGCAACTCCAGGGGTATCACTCGCGCGCTGCCGACCCTGCAGGAATCTTTTCAAACCAATGCATACAACTTTGTATGCATTGGTTTGTACTATGCCTACCATCTTTGTTTTAAGTCTCTTCGTTTGTTAAGCATTCTACTTAAGTTCAGAGTAAACTCATGGTGCAGTCGGGATTCGAACTTACAATGCTGGCGTTGCAGGCTACAAACTACTCTGATATCGCTTTAATTTAATATTACGTAACCCGAATATAAAAATGCAAACCATCTCTATTTATGATTACCAACGAGATAAGAGAGGTAGGGCATAACGGGTTTCCCGTTCGATTTGGAGCTGCCCGACTGGGGCAGGACCTCCACCTTATAGAAGTCCGTAGCCAAATAACACAATTTATTATGTTGTGTTCCTACGTGGTGAATAAGGTTTAAGTAATGAGCTCCTTGGGGAGGGGGGAGGTTTGTTGCAGTTGTGTTGGAAGCAGAGGGATTAAACCTTATGCTGCCAACAAACTATAACTCTCCGAACACAGAGTGGCCACGCGCAAGTGATACATCGGTATCTTGAGCGTAAATAGGGTACGGTAACAGTTTCCCATCAGGTGGGCCGTATGCTTGTTTGCCACTCTTGTAGTATAAAAAAAAACAAAACCAACCTCAAGGTATACTTTATTTGTTAGTCTACACTCGCCCTAATTACTCCCGATACATTTTCTATGCAACAAAAGAAAACGCGAATAACAACGACATCGTTAATAAGTCATCGTTAGACGTAAATGGCTTCTTTTGACCGACCATTAACAAGGCCCTGAATGGGATTTGAACCTTTTCCTCCCCTAAATAGTGGCCATTGTAGCTAGAGTCAATTTCATTATATGAATACTATAGTTGTGCGCATATAACACTTAGTTTGATGGATATCTGTAGGCGTGAAATATCTTTTGAACAAGTTAATTTGATTTGGCGGAAAAATATTTGTTTTCGTGGAAATTTCAGGCCTTCCATTAAGAAAATATTGTTAAAAAGTTTTTCGTAAATATGTCTTTGAGCTCTGTTACAAACATTATTGGTGGATTAGAAAGTTTTGACACTTGGATTATCTACTAACTTTAATATAGGTATGATCATTTTTCTTTGGAGATGTTCGATATCATGTCAAGGAAATTTGACAATGCTTCAAAAGTAATATCTTCACGCTTTAAAGAGTTTCCGGAGAGGTAGGCAGAGATGTAAAATGGCGTTTTTGTGTCGCAGATAAATGGGAACCAAGATGACTGATGGCGAGTTTGTCGACTATTGATAAGTATTTTATTTGCTCTCACCATTAAACGTGTGATAAGTACAGAAAAACTCATTGGTACAGTTGTGACTCGAATTGGCAATCTTACGTTGCAGGCTCGAACTCGAACTACGAAACCAATCGATTGCAATTTTATTTACAGTAAAGAATAAGTACAGTCGAGGGTGAAAGACTTGGCACAATACAATCATAGTAACTTTGCAAGTTACATTTTTTCGTAATAAATTCATTTCTTCCAAATGCAAATCCGATATTCCCAACTTGAGTAACAAATGGTCGTGACACGTTAAAAAAATATATCCTTCATTCCATAAATTAGCCTTGGCGCGACAGGAAAACAAAAGGCGGTGCTTTTTCTTGCTTTGCGTTAAACAGCGCTCTCTGAGGCGCGTTTTGAGTTATGCTACGTATTTCGGGCTTTCATTATCTTCGTTATTAAAGCATATGATTCAGTCATTTAGAGAACAAGACTAAGCTGGCGTCCAGGAAGCTCGGTGTGCTCAACAGAGCTAAGCAGTACTTCACATCGCAATAAAGGCTGCAACTTTATAAGTCGCAAGTTCGGCCACATATGTAGTACTGCTGCCACCTGTGGGCTGGAGCCACTGGATACCAGCTAGGGCCTTTTGACGCGGTTCAGAAACGCACCGCTAGAATTGTCGATGATCCCATGCTGCAATTTTAATATACATAGTGACAAAAGAGTTAAGGCGAGCGGTTCTTGATGCTAGCACAATATATACCAAACTTGCAATGAAGATAGCATCACTAAATATCCCAAAAATATGTACACACAAATATCATAACGCAGAGAGCGTATAGCGGCGTATTTTTGCTTCGTGCACGTTCACCAGTCCCCTTATACATGCTCGCCGCTTTGGAGTTTAACCAATTTGTTGTATCTAGTAGGAACGTGATCTTCCCATGCACCTTCTTCCGTTCACTTTCATATTCTGTTTTGTAAAACTGTGTTCACTTTTCTGATATATTTACAGTATCAATATTTTTATAATATCCTCACGCCTTCCCACAAGGGTCCCCGAAGAGGTAGGCAGAGGTGTATAGGTAATACCCACACACCCACTTTCCGTCAGAGGTATATTAGGTGCCAGCGTGATAAATGGTGAGTCCATAGCCGTTACCCAATCACGACTTTGAATTGTTTCTCAGGCGTATGCAGGTTTCCTCTCGATGTTTTAATTCACCGTGAAGCTCTTGGTGTGACTAATCACTTTAATTATGTTCAGAAAAACTCATTGGTACCTTTGTGGCGCAGACAGCTACACGAACCACTTGGCCACCACGGCTCTTAAATAAATAAAAACATATAAATAAAGTTCTACTTGGGATATATATGTAAATAAGTACATACTTTACGTTCAATTTAGGTGTCAACGTAACATTGACAAGTTTATCTTTATAATTCATATCTACAGTCTCGTATTTGGTACTAAGGCCATGAATCTGTAATTAAAAGTTATCCACCGTAGCCTCAGTCGGAGTTCATTTAAAAGTTTCATTAGCTCATTCTACTTATCAACTTAAGTTGTGGCCTTTATTTACAAACTTGAGACTAATATTACCTCGGAATTAAGCCTCAGAATTACTTTATACTGCCTTTGTTGGAACAAAACAATTTATGTTATTTGTAAATAAACAATAATAACAAATTGTATTTATTCAAAGTTCAGATAGTGCGGTCCACGAAGGCGCGCCCACCAATTTCTAGTCAAGTGGGTCGCGGGATACGAGTTGTATGACCCAAGTCTATTAATTGTAGTGAGCGTGGCTACGCGTAGGTAATAATATAAACTATTAGGAAGAATAGTTGGGCGCATCCTCGTGAATATCACTATCTGTATAAAAAGATAGATTCAAAGATGTATGCGTGTGTCGTCATTCTTGACAAACGGACTTGTCAGCTGTCACGTTGGCACTTATCTCAATGAGCTGATGTATTGCCTTGATAATAATCATTACGAAAAAGTGACGTCGGGTTAAAGTGTCAATGTGACAGATGGGGATTTTTTTTGACAGATGGGTTTTTTTTACCACAGACCTAATATCTATTGTGAAAAAAAACTGTCACTGCACGTGCGCTTTCCCTTGTAAACTTATGCAATGTTAATGAATTCTGGTAAAATTATAGCATTTGCCCGATCGTGTTCCATCGCACACATAAAATGGCTATGTCATGTAACATACTCGCGATATAATTAGTCGCATTGCAGTCTGTCGTTGCATGTACAGGGAATTACTAATTTAAATCCTTTGGCGAAACGTTAGATTTATTATTTATTATTATTATATAAATTTTCACGCCTTTCCGCCTTTGTCAAGAATGATCTGAGAGGAACTATAGATTTATTTATTATTATTATTATACATATATTCACGACTTTCCGCGTTTGTCAGGAATGACTATAAAATAAGTAGGTATGTGAATTTAGACTGACTCATCATCCAACACGTTGCGAGCAAAATTTCTCTACCTATGTCCGTCAGGGACCCTTAGCGAGAAATCATTAAGATATTGAATTCATACGTATGTACATTCTAACACGCGTATCCTTAGCCTACCTATCTCAGGTAAGAATAATACAATGTTACATTAGACCTCTTTCACTACATCCACGTCTCATCTTTCACTCATCAGTGTCTTCATACATGCTCGTGTGCTTAGAGTATAGATTTAGTTTAGTTGTGACACCTAAAATGTATCTCTGGTAAGTATCTGAAATCTGATCTCTGGTCTGAATCATACACCTGAAAGTGGGTGTATGGGAGCAACTTATACACCTCTGCCTACCCCTTCGAACATACATAATATCATCACGCCGTGTCCCTTATGAATGTGGACGAAGCGAAAGAGGTATGTAAGTCGTGAGAGAACTGGCGCTCTATTCTCTCTAACTACCCCGTTAGGGACTACCTTTAGTATATACATATATATATATATTATTTTACTTATATATAATGTATATACATATATATATTTATCTATCTATCCTCACCTTCCCACAAGGATACCTGTTTAGTACCGAGAATTTGTATATTATTGAATAGTTATAAACTATTTGGTATGGGTTGCGTGAACAATACCTTTAGTAAATTATGTATAATATGAACTTCCATATTAGTATTGCCATTCGACAATATTTTGGAATACGATTAAAGCGCAAGCCTAATTCGAATATACATTTTCAATTGAGTGTAATTTTTTAAAACCATTCGATGACAGAACCAATTAAATTAATTTCTAAGTCAATGAATATAGCGTGCGGCATATTGTCTGGCATGAATAAATAATAATCCGCCCTTAGGCACCGCGCACACATGCGGCGTAATCACTGCAAATGATCGCGTGTCTGCACACGGCCTTACCAATATGGCCGGCCTGTTATATGTGATTGCATGAAATTGCACTGCTTAAATATTTTATTTGTAGACTCATAACTCTGATATATTTTCAGCTTTATGCCATAATGTGGTATGTGAAAAACACTACTCCTATGGTACAGCTGTTAATGATTCTTCTTTGCGTGCTTTTGTTGTGGATTCGATATTTGTGTACATATTGCGAAAGATGTCTGTTAGTGTAAAGAAAACTGGCCCCCTTCTTTACCTGCCTTCAATCTTCAATTTAAATGGCGATATATATAAATATCTTCACGCCTTTCTACAAGGGTCCCTGAACGGATGGTTTTACCCATTTTCCGCCGAAGATAAATTTTAGGTGACAACGTGACATATGGCGAGTCCATCGCCGTTATTTAAGCATGACTATACATACGCCTTTGAATTTTTTTTTCAGACGTATGCAGGTTTCCTCTCGATGTTTTCCTTCACCGTAAAGCTCGTGGTGTGACTAATCACTGTACATAAGTTTAGAAAAATGTTGTATAATGTAGATAAGAAATAAATAATTTTATACATAATATAACGTATACAGAAAGCCAATATCTGATCACTTACTCAATCTTCTTAGCTAGCATATGTATCAAATATCTCAGTATATAAATTCAATTTGTAAGTGAGCAATAAACCAAAGTACCCAAATTAGTTTGAAGACGTAAAGTATCAAGAATGTTTTTAGTATCAGAAATATAGCTTTATTAGAAATATAAGCTCGAGCGCGTGACGGATCGACATAACATTTGGAACAACCTACACAAGTCTTATGACTAGGCTAGTTGGAAACCTTATAGCATTGAAATAAGGAATATTACACACTAAGCAATTTGACTAATTAATTTGCCTCGAAATAACTGAAATAAAACTAACGTTTCTAATTTATCACCTAATTCTTATTATTTTCAATCAAATAGATTATTAAATTATGAGTGAGCTAAAATCGGAAAGTTGTTTGGGTAACCTCTGCCTACACCTTCGGGGACCTTTGTGGGAAGGCGTGAGGATATTATAATGATAATTAATAAAATAATAATACTATTTTATTTCCTTACGCCATCCCCGAAGAGTAGAGACAGAAAAGAGTCCTCGAAGGGTAGAGGTATAACTATATGCTCTTTCATCGAATAAATATTTGAGGTGCTGGAAGCATGACTGTACATTTTGCTATACATAATTAATACCTCTCCGTGCTTTCTTTTTCTGAAGAGATCGTCGTGCGATTAATCACTGTACATAACTTCAGAAAAAACTCAATGGTACAGTCGGGTTTTCGAACTTAATCATACTCTTAGCAATCTTGCGATTAGTGAATAGCCGACTACTCGGCGACCATGACACTTTAATATAAAAATTATAATGTCAATGCTTGCCATTTTGACTAATAATAATTTACGCTTTCGAATTATAAGCTGGCTCTACCAAAAGGCTGTGTTGGTCAACTTAATTGCCGAAATGGCATGACAACCTGCTCATTTCATCACATAGGGTGCTCGGTTGGTCCCTCACAGTTAGGACTCCATTAGGGGTTTGACAATTGTTTACGGGAGCGAAAGTGCAAAACTTTTGGGACGCCGTATTATTATTCCGTTGGACCACTCAATAACGTTAATGACACTACAGAGCCTGCGCCCGGAAAGATTGATTTCTGAATTTAAACAAGCCATTAGTGTAATTAGCGATGAAACATTTTGACGTCAAGTTAGTTGATCAGAATAATCTGTTAGTGACGTATCGATTTTCTCAACGGCTTTTGTGGTAAGTAATAATATTTCTTCGGATCTTCCCAGATATAAGGGAGTAGGCGCTTTAATTTTATAAATTGTTGCTTCACAAACACTCCGCGGATCGGCCTCAACGAATACCGAGGTCAAAGATGCCGATGGCGATGGCATAGATGTTTAATAAAAAAAAAACAAACAGAGTGACAGGTGCCATGGTGGCCAGTGTTTTTCCGCGACGCAGAATTTTGAATTACTTCGAAATCATGTTTTTTTTTATGGCTAGTGCTAGCCTACATTAACAGGGAATATTTGCGATGCCACAAAACAATGGTGTTATTTGCGTTCCATAAACAACGAATATGGTTTAATTGTATTGGAATAATCAATGTACTTTGTGGTTTGCGATTCATTATTCAAAATATTTAGCGACAACTGGCGACCCCTAGCGGAGTCGGTGTGATGATATGTAATCAATTAAGTGCTATTTATACCTATAAATGGTTCATATATATAGAGCGAATCTATTATAATGTATAGTACAATTAGTCTTTAACTAGTATTGTATAATATATGTATTGTAGTTCAGAAAATGGTACAGTCGAGATAAGAACTTGCAATCTCTTTTGTAGGTAACTAACTTCTTTTGATTAGTCACACCAAGAGCTTTACGGCAAAGGAAAACATCGAGAGGAAACCTGTATAATGGTTTGGATTTATATTTTTCAGGGCTGCTATGTCTCTTTCGGGGCTCCTGCCATAGGCAGATTACAAAACGAAAAAATGATCCTGTCTGTCCGCCCGTCGATCAGAGACTCGCGGGCTAATAGGTCACCCTTTTTTGTTTTATTTGTGTGCTTACGGTTGGTAACATTAAAAATAGTACGAATAGGTCTAATACGTTATTCATTTCTGTTATTAGTATGGTACATGGGTATTTCTATAAAAAATATTAGAATAATATAATTAAGAACTGGCGCTCTATATTCTCTGCCTACCCCGCTAGGAACCTGGCATGATGATATGTATATATGTATAATTGACAACCAAAATATAAACAATGAAATACATACACTCATATCATCACGCCGAGTCTCTAACGGGATAGGCAGAGAAAATAGAGCGCCAGTTATCTTTAGACATACATAGCTCTTTCGCTTCATCCACATGAATGAGTCACTTCATACATGCCCGTCGGTTTTTCGTTTTCTTTTTACCATTTGTGTAAAGCAATTCTACCAGTTCAACTATAGTTTAGCATAAAGTAAATTTAATAAGAATAATATTTAGCCTAACAATCTTGAATAACATTTTTGCCTGTAGGTATTTCTAAGTAAAGATAGTAAAGTCCTTCAACTTTGTCAAAGCCTGTAATAGGTACGTCCTGTTTACCCTGAAAAGCAAAGTCCCATGGCTAACGAGTCAAATTGTATTGCATCAAATATTTGCTCAGCGTTTACGTCGGCGCTGTCGAAGCTGTCTCATTTAACTAATGTGTTTTTGTGTTCGCAACGCAACACTTGTTGCCTTCGTCAATGGAGTGTTTGACAGTTCGGAGATGTTTCAATGCATATTTTAGTGCCAAGATATGAGGGCACATGGGTATATTAACATAAATATTGGATTTGTGTGCTGCGAGCGATGACAGGAAACGTCATGGCAATGCCGTTTGACGTCTGGCGCTTATTAAAATATAGATTTTTAACATCGCCATACTTTTTTATACTATAAGTGGAAAATTTGCATGGCATAGCTACCAATAGCCGGTAAGCTGCCACTACCTTCCTGTAGATGGACCATGGACCTTTGCAGATGGGGCCATTTAAATAAAATAATAGAAAAATATAATAAACTACTTAAGATCGTATTGAGTTAACAACAGTAATAAAAATTTGCAGGCAACTAATGGAACCAATCGGCCAAGGCTCAACTATATACGTCTCGACTGTATATATATCGAATTTTCTGAAAAGCATGCAGGTCTCCTCTCTTTCCTTTACGGAAAAGCTCGAAGTGTGATTGCAAGCTGACTAATGTTCTGAAAAGTCTCTTTGAATTTGCAGTCTTTTCGTCACAGGAGACTACAAGGTATAACTACCACTCTTCCCGAATAATAAGATTTAATTTACGAAAGGGCATTTAAAAATCACAAGGCCAAGCAATAAGGGGCGATAGGGCAAACAATCTTTGAATATAATAGCCGCTTAATCCACGGCACAGGGAAGTAATTTAAAGAAAAATAACATTAGCAATTCAGATTTGGCCTCCATAGAGCCTTTATTAACTGTCAAACTGTGAGAGGAGGGCGCCGAGTCAAATTGACTTCGCTCAAGGTCAGTGTTCAGCTTAAACCTCAATTAATCTGAACTGGGGTCATATTTCCCGACGACAATACTTTTATTATGATTATTATGAAAATACATCATATTAAAAAAAATACATTAATCCTTATTGTCTATTTACCTATTTGCCAGTGAGAGTAATGTGTATATTGACTTGACTGACAGCTGTCAGTAAGTTTCGAGTTGTCGCGGCCACTTACAAATGACAGCTGTCAGTGGTTTTATTTCGGCGGGCTTTGGTCTACCTACAATCGCGCCTTTATCAATAAACCATACGGCATATGTAACAGAGAGTTTCGTGAAATCAGTGTCACCGTTTCGGGAAATAGAACCGAACAAACAGACAGATAGACAATCCTATAAAAATTATAAATGCGAAAGCTTGTTGTTTATTCCTCTTTTAACTGAACTGAATTGGATAAAATTGATATAATTTTTTAAAATAACATACCGAATATGTTGAACTCCGGAAAAAGCTGCCAACCAATATAGAATCAATTTATGAATTGAATGAAGCAAGGAACTATCTAATTGAATGTTCTATAGCGCTTAATACCTTGTATATGTGACTCTAATTTATATATGAGGGCTTTTCTACGTTTTAACTGGTCAATTACCTCCGACACTCGGGTCGCTCGGCGAGAGTGATAGCCTCTTGTAGCGGTAATGTAGGCGTTTACTGACCCCACAAAATGGGGTACTGAGTGAATATAGGTAAAGTGAATATGACATCGTTGGACGGCGCTACACTAGTTGTTACCTCTTAAATTAGATTTTCTATACTTCTTCACGCCTTCCCACAAGGGTCTCCGAAGGTGTAGGTCAGACTGTTAGGTAGTTAGTACCCACACACCCTTTTTCCGCCAGAGATATATTTTAGGTGCCAACGTGACAGATGGCAATTCATTGCCGTTACTCAAAATTGAAATATTTTATTCAATGCAAGGGATGCAGGGAACACTTATTGAACGTCACATACTAAGTAAAAAACGAGCTACCACCGTTTCCAGAATAAAATGTGTCAGGAGAATAAAGAGTGTCACGAACTCAGCGGTTACCTTTTTAAAATCGGTTTCCTTTGACGCGGTAGTAGAAAAAGATTTAATTTTACATAATATAAATTCTTCGCAGCAGGATCAATTCATTGCCATGCATAGCTATCATTTAAATAATCTGATGCTGAATAATTTGCTTTTTGAATTTGTTCTCAAGCACGACTATACATATGCCTCAGAATTTCTTTTCAAATATAATATGTAGATTTCCTCTCGATGTTTTCCTTCTCTTCACCGGGTTTCGATCTTGGAATCTTTGAGTTGTAGGCGTAGGCGTTTGAACCACTAGGCCAACACGGCTAATATGCGTCCCACTCAAATTGCGCTTCACTCGGAAATTTTAATCTGGAAATCGTATACAATAGATAAATTTAAACTATCAAAACACGTATTTTTTTCTTTAATCACAATCGGTCAACACTTTCAGTATTTCCGAGACTACCTCACGGCAGCAAATTTATATATAATAATAATATAATATATCCTCACACCTTCCCACAAGGGTCCCCGAAGGGGTAGGCAGAGGTGTTTAGGTAATACCCACACACCCACATTCCACCAGAGGTATATCAGGTGCCAACGTGACAGATGGCGAGTCCATCGCCGTTATTCAAGCACGATTATATATAATACATACGCCTTTGAGTTTCTTCTCAGACGTATACAGGTTTCCTCTCAATGTTTTCCTTCACCGTAAAGCTCGTGGTGTGACTAATCACTGTACTGTAAGTCCAGAAAAACTCATTGGCACAGTCGGGATTCGAACTTCCTATCTTAGTGTCGCAGGCAACTGCTCGAACCACTCGGCTACCACGGCTTAT
>JACCPG010002079.1:0-26275 GCA_016069955.1 Drepana arcuata | reverse complement strand
TTGTTCGATATCATTCGTATCCTTGGACACCTGAGAACAAGTAGCAATGTTGCCTCGGCTATCGGGCAGCGTGCGGGAGCGTATCGATGCGAGGCGGCATTAATGAATAGGCCTCCATTGTAAGCCTATAGCTAAAAGTATTGTGATTTTATCAGTTTCATTAGATATTGACGTCGGCGGAAGATTAATGATTCCGGAGACACGGAGCGAAAAGGTGAAACGAAAATTGCATCCATTATAATGTTGAAGGAAAGTGAGCAAGTCACAAAATGTTATTACTTAATACGCTGAAATGAGTTGGTTCCTTCCATGAATAATGGTATATAATATGTATATGAGTGTATAATATAAACACTGTTTTACATATCCCGAGAATATTTTCTTTCGGTAAATATAACGAGCGTGGAAGAATAAATCTTGCTATTACTCGTTCCGTCAAACGTTGTTTTACTTCCAATGATCGTACATTTATTAAAAGGCAAATTGCGTTTGTACAAAGAAGCCTTCCCTTCACATCACCGCGATTTGTACCTTGTTCCCTCAATAAACAAGCCCGTGGCATTTTTACATTTCCTCGGGAGTTTTGTCAAGGAGGCCGCATGGAAATGTTTGCGTAGCTCTCAGTGTTTATCCGGCTTGCTTGCTACCCCGAGGAGGACGTCTTGAAATGTCGCAACTAAATGAAATCCCGGCCATTAATTTATATAGAAGACCTTGTCCCGGCGGTTTTTATTCTTTGGAACACTTAAAGGACACAATAGTAATTTACGGCCATCTATCTCCAAGCGACCCTCGAGTGAACTGATCAGGTTAGGCTGTCAGGCCTATTTATACTCCTGATCGGTTACACTGAGTGAATATCCTTCCCTACGTTTTATGTTAAATACACGAATGAACTTTTTCCGGCCCTGTGTCCAGTGATGGACACAACGTTTAGTGATAAATTTGTATCCACAGTGGCGGTGCCATTAAATTCTGAATGCCTGTTACTGACACATTACAGCAATCAAGCGGTGTGCTGGGTCGTTGGGTGTCGGCATTGTGAATTAGGACTTGGGCGAAACTAAACTTAACAGTGGTAATGATATCTATAGCCTAATTTATCCCTTAAATAATATTCATGTAGCTCTAAACTCTCTCCCTCTATTAGTGTTCTCCCGTTAGTGACTTTTTTTGTGATTCAGGAATAGATAGATCAGTCAGAATAGATCAGAATAGTCAGAATAGAATAGGTCAGAATAGATCAGTAATTTATTAATGCCACTTAAAATATAAACATAATTAGCAAATGAGTAAAATCCGAGTGAATATGAAAAATAGCAATTTAGAATGTACGTGTCAAAAACTAGTTTCAACACAGACAAATAAATATATCTCTACTTATGAGTCAGTAGGTAAATAGGCAAAATAATTCCGGCAGGTATGTATATAGTTCTAAAAGTATCTAACCTTCAAAAGTTCTCTTTAGTTATCTTTTTGCTGATGTTAAGCTAATATGCATATCATATTTCTATATATCTCAAAATAAATCGATAACTTCAATATCATCTTAATTCCATTATTTATAAAAAAATTGTCTCAGTTAACAATGAAAATTGATAATCGAAATTGGTACAGAAAATGGTATTAAGTTTTTTTCGGAACAAGAAGCAATACTAACTTTTTCAATTTCAATAATCGTATATATATATATGTATGCATACTTGGTAAGTATTTAAATAAATAGCTACTCGTATGCAAATAAGAACGTCGTTTTCAAAGCCATTGAAATGCCACCAGTATCAGTAACATCTGTGTTGAAGCGAATCTATAAGAAGCAGAACCGGGTGAAATTATGCAACGCGCAGAGACTCATACAACCGGTCTTATTGAGTAACTCCCTTGACCTTGGCTCCAACGACACACCTCACAGCTCTCGCACGTGTTCTTACTGTCATAGGGATCATAATCGCATGAAACGAGTCATTATCACTTGGTATTAGTCCAATGCTAGTAATTGGGAACAGTAGGCCAAAATACTTGCCTATTAGAGTATAGGTTGGTCATATATTTGTTCAAATGCTGGTCCAAACCTCTGTAGTCCAAAATCTGACTGTAGCATTTGCGACGTGAATGAAACAGAGAGGTTTTCTATGAGTTCGTATAGCAGTGCTCGGTCTCCGCAAGGCCGCAGTGGTAAAGAAAGATTATCATCATTATCCAATTATGTATGCTATTGAGTTATCGCGGTGCCTACTATTGCGCGAAGATCTTACTTTACATATTAATATTTTAACTTTGAATGCGCCAGCTTTTAGTTCATTTACAATGTTTGTTTATTAGTTTATCCTTGAACTACAAACTAGATTAAACTCATTTTCGGTGCATCGTAGTTTAAATAAGAAACTCAATCGAAATAAGAAACTCAATGAATACATTGCAGTATTTTCATGAAGCTCACACCCCAGGCCTCGCATCAGCGGCAGTTTGTCAGCGGACATCGGTATTTCTAATAGATTATGATTGTTCCATAAAAATATATGAGGATGTCTGTTCGTGCTCATATTCAACCACATACCTAGGTACATACAATTCTACATATTTGTTTGAGGCCTTCAGTAATGTTGACTCAATATGGTTTCTGTTTACCGTTTCCATGTTCTCATGATAATTTAATTACATATAAATATGGTAGTATGTAAAAAAAAATACTTTATGGCCACGAATTTTTACCCGACAAAAGTATACCAATTTATATATATATATATATATATATACACGAATTTTTACCCGACAAAAGTATACCAATTTAGTGCCCGATAAAATCCTACTACTATTATAAATGCGAAAAATTGTGAAGATATCAAGGAAACAAATAGTATTTCCGATGTAGCTGAGGTTGGAATAAACGTTTACGATATTCCATAGCTAAGCCACGTTTATTGAACCGAAGGTTATAAAATATCACTCTTGAGTACGCAGAAATCGAAAGTCATTCAAACCAGTTATGCCTTCATTGGCAAATTTGAGTCTATTGTTTATAATCATTGAGGTCGTAGCGAAAACAAATAAATGTTCACATTTGAGGCAGTCGTGGCTAATACAATGAGATACATAATTATACACACGTGTTATACAAAAGTATACATTATACTACAAAGATATGGAGCGCCTAATTGTTGCAGTTTCCATAAGCGAAACTATTGAATAGCTTTTACAAGCATAAAACATTACAAAACACAAATTTATGAAACGTAATGAATAGCAGACTTCAAAATTCAATTCCCAAGGGGGTTACTTTAATAATAGAAACCAGACCTACGTTCAGGCCATCTGTCCTGTTGGCACCTGGTCTAAATATCACTCCGATGAAAGAGGGTTACACCCCTGCATACTCCTCCAAGGACGCTTCTTAAAAGGCTATATCTTACTCACTCAAGTATTTAAAGTATAAAATTGACCAAACGACCTGATATATCATCAAGGTCCACGTGGTAATTAACTAGGGAATTTTAGTTGTGTGAATATGACATTGTCGATAGGTATATTAATTGAGACAATTTATACTGAATCTATGAATGTCAATATCCGACAGATCTTGTGTAAATTGCATTAAAAAACTGCGTCAGTTTATGCAGGCGTATCACGTAATCACGTAAAAATGTTCTTCCTTCGACATTCAAGACACTCCAATGTAAACATGATAATCAATTGATTTGGGTTTTATAAAGTCACATAATGGGAGTCATTTGGAATCTCCATAAGACCGTGGATGTAACACTTTTTTATTAAATTAAAATGTTAAAGTATAATCGTATTGTTATTGAGCATTCGAGAAAATTTACTTGACATCTCAATGGGGCTTTACACGTTGACGTTGTATTTTATACCTATTTGGAAACTTTGGAAATGCCAAGATAAATAAACTAGAACTAGACTAGAAGACACTTTTTAAATGAAATGAATGATTGAAAAGGCTAAGAGAGCAAAGCAGGTGTGCTCTATAGGTATCCAGATAACACAAAACAATAGCTATGCGATGGGGAAAACGAGAGAGGAGCATTTAAAACTTCACAAACGCAACTCAACTCGCCCAGAAATTCTCTCATCAATGAAATTATTCCACAAGACTATAATTAGTAAATCGTCGAAGTAAACGAGCAAAAAAGTAAATAAGACAGAGCACAAGTAATGATAATGATATGTATATCGCGTAACTCCCGTGACAAATCGACTGTGTCGTTTCGCAATGAAAAATATGGGTTTGTGACCTAACAAATTAGTTTATTTTGGGGCGTTTTGGCATTGTTTCTGGTGCGAATAACCACATTAAAGGTCAAAAACACTGAACTTGGTCAGTACTTAGTGGGTTACGATGTACTGGGTTGCGGTTAAAGGCGTATAGTCTCCTCTGTGAATAAGCCGCCACAGAGACTTCAGCATCAGATAAATATGTGGGTGCACATCTCAACATGTACTTGTGCAGAGGCGTAAAGGATTGTAATTCGGTCTATAAATACTTAAATTAGATATCTTTATCTTTTATGTAACAAAAGGACAACGGTCGCTGAATAAGTTTACTCCCACCCCTTCAATTTCATTTGTTCATTCATCTGACCCCGTTTGATGGTATGCAATAGGTAGTCTATGGATGTTTACAATAGTAGTACACTCGAGCTTTGGAAATCTTGTTAATAAGGTGTTATTAAGTACCATCGCCTCGTAGAGGAGTTTTAGAATCTATTCTCATTATAGAAACAGTACAAATACAAATCATAGTGGCATGAGCTTACTATGCTGATTTTGGGGGCAAAAAAAAATTGTTTCATTTGTAGTTTTTCTGTGCCAAATATCATCAAATGCAGGCCATTCAGCCGTTCTGACGTGATAGAGTAACAAATATCCTCATAAACTTTTGCATTTAGTAACATATTAGTAGGATGAATGCGAGATTTTTTCAGTCGAGTGCTTATGATCTTCAACTACCCGACTATGCCAAATTTTGCTTGAAGAGGTAAGAAAAATATTTAAATCTGATTATATATTTTCATAATTTATCGTTTTTATTTATTTAATATTTTTTTCATCTCGTAATAACCTCTTGTCCGTTATCTATAACAGACACTAGTAATTTGCTGTATTTTTTTGTTTGTAATCAAAATCACATAGATGCATTACCAGCGAAGTTCCCAAATCTCCTCTTATGTCAGAATACAATTTTAATTTTGCAAAGTTTTCTGAATCGCTCGTATCGTTAAAAAGCTCAATATTACAATAAACGTCTAAATATATCTCCCACGGTTTCTAGCACAACATTTAATCGTAATCATTCTACGTAGGATGACTTTCAAATAGACTGGAACGTCAACGGCCGGGAAATGGGGGCGCGTGGCTCACTTTAATCGGAGCAACTGTGCGCAATATTTTTCAACTCAATTCCAAGATGGATATTAATATTTGCCATCCATCCATTGCCATGTGCCAACATGACAACTGGCCAGTCCGTCGCCGTTTCACCAGTTTCTTCTTAAAGTAAGATATTTTACGGCATAAAGCTCGTCATGTGATAAGCAGCATAGTTCAGAGCACCGGGGATCGAACCTGGAATTTCTATTTTGCTTTACTTATCAAATCACTTCCCACTGCGGCACTCAGTTACTATGAAGGGTCCGCAACGCGCGAGTATACCCCTGGTGTTGCAAGTAAGCAAGCGGTAACCGCTTACCACCCGGCCGCAGCGTTGTTTTGCAACTTGTTTGCCACCCAAGTGATATAAAAAAAAAATAACGATGTATACAACAAACAAAACAAACAACAGACAAAAATGCCTTGTTTTATTATTTAAGTTTACCTACAACTAACGATATTTTGATAGAAGAATTACAGACGTCTGGTCTGGACTTAAGAACTAAAGGCCCTCCTTCACAACACACAAGCCAAGGTTTAAATCAAATGATAATTGGATGGATAAAACAAACCACTCCCCGACATGACAATTTATTTTATTTTGCATTCGCACAAAACTTACAATCGTGATGGGCGGTCATTCCGCACCCTTCACATCGTTATAATACTTTTGTGAATTAGGTAATACAATAGAACCGACCAAATATTAACATTTTTTCACAATAATTAAATTATGTTTACTTTAAGCAGTAGATAATCACGAAGACATTTTCACGCCTTCACAAGGTGATTAATACTCCTTTGGGCAAGGGCCAAAAGGGATAGGCCGATCATTGTCATTACCTTCTCTTTACCTGATATTTATTTAGGCGCCCACGTGACAGATGACAAGTCTATAATATATCGTCTTTAGCAAGTCGTCCAAAATATATCGTCGCAAGCAACCACATTTAGTAAAATAATTATTGTATACTATCAAAGTGACGCGGTCCTCCTGATGGTAAGCGGTTATCGTCGCCTATGGTCGCTCGCAACACCAGGGGTATACTCGCGCGTTACCCACACTCTTTCCCACAAGAAGAGGAAGCAAGCTTATCAGAAACCGAAGGGGCGAGGGCAATGCCCCAAGCACTGTCAGAGCGATTTAAACCCTGGATTCCATAAATGTATAGGTCGACAAAGGCACAACGGCGAGCAAAATACATTGAGACATTTTGCATTGTCGAGTGTAATTAGAAGTTAGCCTGTCTCCAACCAGTAACAACCCTATTAATTAACTAACCTTTCAGGATCCGGTGTTCACGCTGCCGTACCGTGGACTTTGAAAAGGGTGCTGTTTTATAAATCACAGTAAATAGAGTGCCTTATTTTATTTTATTATCTTCCGAATAACAATATTACAAATTCCTTGCAGACAGGCGTTAAACGATATATTAGCTTATTAAACAATACCTTTACCCCTTTCGGGGACCCCTGGTTGCAAGACGTGAAAATAATTTATTGCTTAGTGCATCAGTAGGTATATTGCTTAGTGCAACTGACGGATCGATTGCCACATAATGGAAGGGTACGGTTAGATAAGAGTAGAATGACGTTTTAGTCTTTCAACAGCCATAATGATCGCATCGAACAGAATGTATACATAACTACATACATAGTTCATACATATCATCAGGCCGAGTCCCTAACGAGGTAAGCAGACAGAGTAGAGCGCCAGTTCTCTTTAGACGGAATTTATAAATGTAAATTTATATCCTCACGCCCACAAGGGTAACCGAAGGGATAGGCAAAGGTGTATAGGTAATACCCACACACCCACATTCCGCCAGAGGTATAATATTAGGTGCCAACGTGACAGATGGCGAGTCCATCGCCGTTACTCAAGCACAACAATACATACGCCTTTGAATTTCTTCTCAGACGTATGCAGGTTTCCTCTCGATGTTTTCCTTCACCGTAAAGCTCGTGGTGTGACTTATCACTGTACTGTTCAGAAAAACTCATTGGTACATCGTATAGGTACTTTAGTATATATACGGTATTTAAGCAACGCTGAAAGCTTATATGAACAAAGTAGTAGTAGGTACATGCATGCACGATGTAGCGTGAATATTGTATTAAGATAACGAGTTAGATGACTTGCACGTACCGACCAATCACAATTTACATAAAGTTGTATGACTATGTTCACATGTGTGTGGACTCCTTGTTCACAAAAGGTTACTCAACATTATCACCGCACTAATACCACAGAGAATAGAGCGCCAGTTGAGACTCAAATTTATTTTTATTTTCATTATCAGTCTATTCATAGAGGATCGCCAGTAGTACATAATTATGAGCCGAAGAATTAAGAGCCGTGGTGGCCGAGTGGTTCGAGCAGTTGCCTGCGACGCAAAGGTCGCAAGTTCGAATCCCGACTGTACCAATGAGTTTTTCTGAACTTAAGTACAGTGATTAGTCACACCACGAGCTTTACGGTGAAGGAAAAACATCGTGAGGAAACCTGCATACGTCTGAGAAGAAATTCAAAGGCGTATGTATAGTCGTGCTTGAGTAACGGCGATGGACTCGCCATCTGTCACGTTGGCACCTAATATACCTCTGGCGGAAAGTGGGTGTGTGGGTATTACCTAAACACCTCTGCCTACCCCTTCGGGGACCCTTGTGGGAAGGCGTGAGGATATATTATTATATACATAATAAGATACTTCTTTAAGGGTTCGAAAAGACTCCTGCAGGTTCAGCAATGCGCAATGTGTTAACCTGTGTTACAAGCGCCCATAGGTAACTAACTGCTTACGATCGGGCAAACCGCATGCTTGTTAGTTTACTGTTATAAAAAAGAAAGATAAAAAGAAAGAGAAAAGATATCCTCACGCCTGCCCACAAGGGTCCCCGAAGTGACAGGCAGAGGTATATAGGTAGTACCTACACAGCCACTTTCCGCCAGAGATATAATTTTGTAGGTGCCAGCGCGAGACAATTGTTTTTCTTAATCCTGTATAAACTACGACGGCATTCTGACTTCTGAAAGCTGAACTTGAGGTCGCGGGTTAGATTCCCGTTGGAGACACATACTTATCTATCTTATGGAAAAATTTTATGTTGGTTTGTGAACGCTTCAAAAACTCAGAAAGTTCTGCACCGATCGAGTTGAAATTTTAGCATAATATATAATTCGCATCAAGGATTGTTTTTTGCATCAGTCACATATCCACAGCAAAGCGTGGCAGGGTACAGCTAGTTAAAAATAAATTATTTGTTGTTGGTTGGATTTAAATTTCGCGACTTTCAATGTCTTAATTTGACGTTTTTACTATTTGTGATCTACGGCTACACTTATTCTGTGGATATTCAAATGCGAATGTTCTCCACTTACATAAATAAACCTGATTACTAATTTAATATTTTATATCGCCTACGATAACAGTAGCTTACTTTTGAAATTGTTTAAATTTGTGTAAGTCGTTTCTTCAATCTTAAACATATATTAATATTACTTTATTTAGTTTATTTTGTTGACTTACAATCACCTAGAAACGCAGGAATTAATTTTAGGTTCATCCCAATGTTGCCATAAGCCAATATTTGACCTACTTCCTATGTTACTCTAGCCGCAATCTATTCATGAAAAGTGGGACTAAAAAGGAAGCAAAGCCAAGTGTCTGGTCCGCTCTAAACAGATGCAATCTTCCAATCGCAGCTCAAGGCTCTTTACACCGCCCATACTGCGCCGGTGATGTCACCTCAACGAAAATAAAAGTTACACGTTTGACCAACAGGGCTGTTGACTATAGACTTCTAAATCCTATCTGCAACTCTCTGATACTCAAGAATAGTCGACGTCGAGAAAACTCTAGAATTTGGAATAAAACGTCATAGTGCCACTTTTAAAACATTTTATAAATTTTCTCTCTTAACGATTTACCACAAGATGCCCGTAGGCAGGCAGAAGTAGGCAGACGTATGTAGTTAGTACATACACTTTTCACCCGCGATGTATTTTAGGTAGGCGAGTCCATCGCCGTTTCTCAAGCACGACTATAAATACGTCTGAATTTCTTCTCAAAGCTATTCTTCTTTCACCGTAAAGCTCGTGGTGTGTCTAATCATTGTACTTAAGTTCAGAATAAACTCAATAATCGAATCACTCGACCACCGCAGCTATTTAAATATTTATTTATTAATATTTTTGTGTTACAGTATAAAATAGTTAAATAATAATAATAAATAATATATCCTCACGCCTTCCCACAAGGGTCCCCGAAGGGGTAAGCAGAGGTGTATAGGTAATACCCACACACCCACTTTCCGCCAGAGGTATATTAGGTGCCAACGTGACAGATGGCGAGTCCATCGCCGTTACTCAAGCACGACTAAATATAATAAATAAATATAATTATATAACAAAGAGATATATTATACATACATACATATCATCACGCCAAGTCCCTAACGGGGTAGGCAGAGAGTATAGAGCGCCAGTTCTCTCTAGACTTACATACCTCTTTCGCTTCGTCCACATTCATCAGTCTCTTCATACATGCTCGTCGGTTTCGAGTACTCTTAACGTTCCCGTCCTTGAGAGTCCTTAATATATATGATCATTATATGCGCCTTCAAAACAGCACCATCCCAGCATCAGTTTAAGTCAATGTGACAACCCTAGCTTGTAGGATAACACAGTTAGTACTAGCTACTTGAGGTTTTACCAGAGTCATGACGCCATGTCGAAACCAAAACCAGTATTTGCAACAAAGGTTAATTGTTCACGAGTGCGCTAATTCACTAGATCGTTTTCTATTATTCTTACGAAAACAAAGCGATGGTCAACAAAAATAGTAATCCTAATCCTACAATTAGGTATTATAAATACAGCTTGTAAAAATAAAATTTGACACAGAGACAGAGCCGAATAGCACATATGATATATTTATATGTTCATTTCGTAAAATATATATATATTTATATTTACGTGGGGCATAGCCTTGTACTTCATAAATAATAAAAGGTTCAACCCAAAATCCTTTTATTTAACGCAAGGGACACATGGAGAACTTATTGATCGTCCCATACTAAATTAAAAAAAAGCAAATCAGTTACCACACTTTAAGAATACCTGCCAAAAGAGACGTCGATACAAACTCCTCTTACTTTTACACATTAAAAAATATTTATTGTTTGCGAAGTCAATACAATACAATGCGCATGCACCGCATCGATAGAATACAAAGTATGCATATCACAACATGTAAAATGCCAAGGTCATCTAGATCCTAGCTCAGTGACAAAAAATCTCTTTGACCTCGTTTCTTATTTGTGACAGGATTGTGCAATTTGACAAAGACAAATATTAACAGTAGAAACATGTTTACCTACATCGTCAACTAAAAATGTTAATTACCTTCTACACATTATTAGTCGTGGTGGCTGAGTTTTTTGAGTAGCACGAAGTTATACACAGATTGCAATTCTAATTCCTACTGTACCAGTTAGTTCCTCTGAACTTAAGTACAGTGATTAATCACATCACGAGATTTAAGGTGAAGGGATACATCGAGAAGAAACCTGCATACATCTGCGAAGAAATTCAATGACGTAAATATGTACAGTCGTGCTTGAGAAACGGTGATTGACTCGACTTCTGTCACGTTGGCACCTTAAATATATCTCCCACCCTTATGGAAAAGATTTTATACATACACATACATAGTCTATGGAAGCCTTTGAGCGGAGCTTAATTCAATATTTAATTTACTTCAAGCAAAGTAACTTAATTGTTTATCCGTAATTCAAGAGGTCCGTAACATTACGCCAATCAACCGATAGAATGTACATTGGCAAGTTAAATATTTACACAGGCCGGTACAAAACTAGCGCCTACATATAACATGTCGCAATCAAATTGTGAAGATCGATCCAATCGTTTCACATCCATCTTCAAACGTAAGGTCAGCTCCTAGTTGCAGTCGAAATAAATTGCAAAATTGGTGAAAACAGTCAAATTATTAATACGGTACCGGAGCGGCCATGGCAGAAATACGCTGAGGAGAATTACAAGCATTATACATTCCCGCATCGTCTTAACGAAGTCAGAAGCTCAACTGACAGGTAACTAATTGTCAAACCAGTAAGCGTCAGTGTAATAAATGAACTCGGTTTGAGATGGATAGATAGATGGGTTGGGACTACGATGCGATTGAGTGTAATTATGCATCAACAAATGAATCTAGAGAAGCGAATTCCTCCACGGATAATATTGACTGAGATTTTTACGAGATAATCGAAGTCGGGCGACTTTTTAATGTCTATTAAACGCAACATTAGTCTTAACACTTGTATATGAACAGTTCCACGTAACGCCATTCTACAGTAGATATGTGCCCTATGTTAAAGTCCAAAATATTATTTCCGTTGTTAAAAATTATCTCATCCTCATAATATTTTCAAATATATATATATATGCCTCGCGGTTACACTCGCGTAAAATTTTCCAATATATCATATTATTTTCCTGTTTTTGTATAATTTCTCATTGATCCTCTGCTCCTATTGATAGCGTGGCGTGATGCTAAGCCCGTAAGCCTTCCTTAATGAAGGGGCAATCTGATGCAAACATATTGAGACAAGCGTTGGTTAAACCCAAATAAACTAGAAGAAAAAATATAATAAAAACAAGTATAATGTGAAAGTTAGTGAGCATGTTTGTTACTCAATCAAGCCAGAACGGCTGAAGGGAATTGGATCAAATTGGCACAAAGATAGATTATTATTAGCTTCTTTTTCGACGTTTTACAAGTGCCCACCTGGGCCTATGTGTAATAAAAAGATTTTGATTGATTTTGATTTTGAGCTAAATTAACACATTTTTTATATAACAAGAGTGGCAAACACGGAACAAAACTTGTTTTTTCTGTTCCGTGGTGGCAAACATGCATTCGGTCCACCTGATGGGAAACGGTTACGTGGCCAAAACAATATAACAATCCTCCCCCCTTCCCAAAGAGGTCATTATTGGAAAACTTAAAATTATTTTTCATACCAGAAGAAAAAAGTTTTTACGCGAGTGAAACCATATGCCACGTCTAGTTCAAACTATAATAATCTCACATGCCATACATATTTCAGCGGGCGTAGATTTGGCTTGGCTCAATACGACCTTGACCTAAAAATAAAACATTCGTCACTACTCTTGACACCGTGACATACACTAGAATGCTTTTTTCTGCAACTCTCTTTCGTTTTCGTCGGCAATGACTCTAATAGCTCACGGTGTAGAGTTTAGAATTGCTCGTGCGTTGCAAACTGACTACGGGTAATTATATAACGGACGCCAAGTGACGCGACAGGTCGCGTGCTCAAGTGACAGATGGCGTCACGTCACGACCTAATGTATTTTCACTCGAAATCGTTAGTGAGCATTTATATCTTCACTCTTTTAAAAAAAACAATTTAAAAAGAAACATTTAATCTCCAGCGTATCTTCAATCCAAACAAAGCCTACTTAAATTTTTATAATTTTCATACTATAAATATGAACATCTGTGATGATGTTTGTTCGTCTATCACGCAAAAACTCCTGAACGGAATCGGATGAAAATTGGCACATAGATAGATCATTAGCTGGATTAACACATAGGATAAGTTTTATTCTAGAAAAAAAACCATCAATAAAATAAATTTTAATGCGATTGAACCCGCGGGGCATGCTAGTAATTATGTAATGGACGTGGGTAGCGCAATTGTGCAGTGAAATATTTTTTACAGTGTCTGTTAGACAAATTAACCACATATTTTACGGTATGTATTAAAAATATTAAGTAGTTACAAGAAATCATAATTTCATCGCAACATCATCAGGGCGGGAACGTCAAGAGCACTCGCAACCGGCGAGCATGTATGAAGAGACTGATGAATACGGACGAAGCGAAAGAGGTATGCAAGTCCTGAGAGAGAACTGGCGCTCTATTCTCTCTGCCTGCCCCGTTAGAGACTGCGTGATGTATGTATTAATCACATTCTGCTCACTTAGTCGATGTAAACTTTAGGTTTAGACGTATTTAGAGTGTCTATGAAGTAAGATTCAGTTCACATGAGGATTACATTGAGGTTTTCCCTGGAGAGTACAGCATGGAGTTCTTCAAGGAGGGTGTGAAAAGATTCCTGCAGGGTCGGCAACGCGCGAGTGATACCCCTGGTGTTGCAAGCGTCCATAGGCGGCGGTAACCGCTTACCATCAGGCGAACCGCATGCTTGTTTGCCAACCAAGTGGTATAAAAAAAACATGAACTCGTGGCTCGATCGATCACACTCATCGCGAACAACACTTAAGTTTCCACAGAAGACGCAGTTCACACGAACACCTCTTGGCTGACGAGGTCATATTAGAGACGGAAAGAGAACCACGGAAGGCATTCATATCAACTCTAAAGCACTTTACATTAATGGTATTACGCTCTCTAACGTAGACAGGTAAGATGAGAATTTTAATTTGAAAGCGTGTTTGTTTCGAGGGCATTCAATATGCAAAGTAACTGATAAACGATTTGAGGAATTCATTCTGAGCTACTTGCGCCCTGCGATAAGGGCGGAAATAGCTTTGCTCCCACAAGAACCGTTACGAGGGTTAAATAAAGGTAGCCTACCTTTATAGACTATCCAATGGAAGGTGTATTAATTTTATTGAAGACCACAGAAAGAGAGGGGGCTCTTCTAATACAGGTTCTTGGAACTTAAAAGAAGAGATCCCAAACCATGTAATATTATTATCTTGTAATTAATTCAATAAAGATTATTATTATTATTATTAATGGAAGGTGTACTTGTGTAGCAAATTTCGACTATACTTCCTTCTAACTACACACTATAAATGCGAAAGTGTGTGAGAATGTTTGTTCTTGTTTCATGTTAAAACTACTAAACGGAATTGGAATTAGTTTAATATATCATCAAATAAATAAAAACCTGAAAACCCGGACAGAGTTCAAACGATTGACCTATCATAGCGCCAATGGAATAAAAAAAAATATAAGTAAGCCATTTATCAAAACGTCAGTGCTGCTAATCATAGACGCGTCTATCCTCGACACACCTAGCGAGGTAAAAATGTGAAAATGATGTGGGCACCCCTCACTTAGCTCCCAAGCTGAGCTCTCCAAATAGTTTGCAGAGCCTACGTTCATTGTATCGATCGAGTCGTGTAGGCTTTGCTCAATATGTATGATGTCACATTTCTACTTCTTTTGATGTCAAGGTAACTTATAAAGCCATTATTACTTAGTACTAATGCTTATTGTTGCGTAAAACAAATAAATAATTGTGTCTATTAATTGATTAATTGTGTCAATGAGATTTTAAAACTTTTGTACAATACAGAATTAACACACCACGGCTTTTGAAACATCGAGAGGAAAACTGCATACATTTGAGAAAAAAAACAAAGACGCGTCTATAGCCGTGAGACGACAATGGTCTCTTTACCTCTTCGAGGACACATATTTGACGTTACAAACACAAGCTACTTCAATCAAATAACGACGATTCCCGACAACAGTGGATCCTGAGTGAGCGTCACGTGTCAGCCAAATGGGACGGGCGATAGTAAAAGTAGTAGTGTACCCTAACTAAACGAACGTTCACGGAATTTTATAGTCGCTACTCTACTCAATGTGTTATCAAGAGCTGAGATTTTGTGTGTAAAACTGCGTTAACTTCTAACGCACTTGTGTGCGTTTCAAAGCCCTGTAGCAGTTTATAAGTTGCTGTACGTACTCACAATAGTATTCAGCGAGTAGATAATTAAATCGTCGGCATAAAAACCGCGAAGATTTAATGTGTTCCTACTATTGCTAATAACTGGTTTTCCGTTCACAATGGTTTTAACTGTAGAATTTTATACACTGGTAATAAAGTATTTTTTTTTCAATAACTGTAGAAGTATTTATTAAATATATATAAATACCATAATTGTCATAATGATCACCCGTCTGCTTACCTGGATAAAAGTCATGTGATTTGGACATCTTGACTCGGGCTCCCGTGTCCTTCTGCAGCTGTGCGATGGTCTCGCCACCCTTGCCGATGATGGCGCCGGCCACCATCGAGGGTACCAGCACCTTGAAGTGGTACGTCGGCTCCACGGCTGAGGAGCACACCAAAGTGTTAGTGAAAATACACGCCGAAGACGAGAAGTACTGTGTTTCGAGTTTGAACAAATTAAAGGGCTCAATTTGTGGGTAACCAAAGGAAATTACAAATTTCACTTGTATAACAACAGAGGATACAAAAAACACAATTAGTTTATTCAGGAATTTTGATTAATTACAAACTGCCAGGATTATCCCGTAATTACTTTACTACAATTTATCTCACATGACAGAGGTCTAACCCGAAATATTTCAAAGATAAAGCAAAGAGCCTCCAGCTAGGCTTGCCTCCCCTTTACGTCGTACGGTCCGCAATCTGTCAAAACAGATTGTAAATCAATATGAGTAATAGTCATGCACCGTGCCAAAGATTCGAATCAAACGAATTATGGTATTTGTGGCTTTAGTTTTCAGCACAAACCCAGAGATATAAATTTAATTTGGATCAATAACAATAAATTAAACAATTTTTATTTGGTCATATTCTAGGCACATAAAAAAAATCAAAACACAGTACTCCGATTTAACTACATTTAACTAATGGGGTTTCATGTTGATCATTCAAAGCTAACACCACGAAATCCCAATCTTAAATGTAATGTCGCAGAGCCGGCAAACAAGGTGAAGTTGTGAATAGTTGATGCCTTGGTCACCGGTTCCGATATAGCTAGCCAGTGAGTCAGTGTGAACTTGTGAAGTGCAAATGTCTTGAACCACACCCTCGGTCATCTGAGTGCTGATGTCAGTCTATGGCATGATAAACAATATATAACCAACGGCCGAGAAAACATTAGTATCAACATATGATACACCTTAAATAATTTATTCAAGTTATTCATGCATTTGATTACATACACTAATATCTAAACACGGATGTGAAGAACAACGGAGACGGAATGGATGATGAAATAAATAAACAAGTGACTGACGATTGATATTAGATTTTTGATCCATTACGAAATTGAACGATTGTTGTTAAGATACTTAATATCATATCAATTAAACAATTAACCGTTCCAATTGTCAAGAACCGCTTCTCAATGAATGCAATAGTCAAGCGACAAACGACTAGACAAAGATATGGAGAGACAAAACCTTGAGCAAATCATTGTTGAGACCAAATATAGAGCACCCATACAATCACAGGCGTCATTGTAAAGAGGAGCCTGCCCACGACCAATGAGTTTCGCCTCAATTGATAAGCACCCCCTAGCAACCAAAGCCTGTCGGCTGTTGTTCATCTGACCTCATTTCTAGCGAAGCGTGCCAGGTCCACCTGTCTGGCTATAGTGAACGGTGGCGATACAAAGTACAATAGAATAGTTAATCAACTTTTCAGCTATTAGCACTATACAGTATGTTAATTTGAAAACTAGTTTGTAGATTACAATAATAATTAAATTCTTATGTACGGTACGAAAACAAAAATAGCTTAACAGAAGCCAATAAGAGCGGACAACCTTGATGGTGATTATGAGATGTTGTTTGCCATTGAATTTATATAATGCTTATAAATCTTGACTGTTTAGCGCTGGAACACTTAAGGACAAATCTGGTATAATAAAACTGAACTTAGTTTACGTCATAGCAGTTTTAGATCGGTAAATGTTTCAGCTGTAACGGCATAACGGAAGAAAATAACCTATTTACGTGCATAAAATATACTATAAGTATATTCATTTTCTTATAATGCCAACTTGAAAGCTGATTGCGGACCGGAAAAAGCTGTTCATAAGTATTCATACGTAATACGTCGCAAAGAACCAGTTTCTAAAGCCTGTGCGCAAGTCTTTTGGTCGCTGCAGCCCGTAAATTCCCGGTGCCTTTTTAGGTCATTCGGTCACTGGAACATCTAGGGAATGTAGCTGCATTTTCTGTGTAACATCATCTTACTTACTGAAATGTTTGTGGTAAATCATTTTTACAGTTAGCTCAGACGATATTTCGGCGTGCTTTTACAATTTCTACACAAAGTTATAATGGCAGTATATTCATAACACGTGTCTAAAAGAATACAATATTACGGAAGTGTGCTATGACCGGAAGATAACTTAAGTAAGTTGCCCTGAATCTATTGGACTGATTCCAAAACACTTCGTGTTTGGTATCATCGATTTTATTCGTAGCCTGTGTTTATAGTAAAGTGTACGGCGACAAGTCACGGATGGAATATTCAGCAGTAAAATAATATCACCTCAATATCTGTACTTTAGTGGCGGCATTTGAATTGCATTATTTCAATGCAAATTGAGGATATTATTAGATACTCGTCAAATAAGACCTTGTCGTAATTTAATGTAATAAAAATACAACTCTCCACTTACAATATCTCAACTAGCTGGGATCTTTAACCTATAGCTTTCATAGGTCAAAGTGTATTATTATGACAGTTTCGGGGGCATACTAATTTTGTGATTTGACGAATTCCAATTGAATCGAATGGACTGACTTGAAATATGGATACCTTCCTCATTTAGGTACTCACATGAAGACTTCTTCATTAGATTTGAAGTTCAGTTCGAAGAACATAGTCACATAATGAATTCATCCACTCCACAATTAATTCCTCGTCATAAATACCACGTCGTATGATGAAGATAATTGGAATGTTTCATAATTTACAATAAAACCACATTTGCAGTGATATCGCAACAAATGCATCAAATTGTTTGAATGTTTTGAATGAAATTTACATACATACATATCATCACGCCAAGTCCCCAACGGGGTAGGCAGATAGTATAGAGCGCCAGTTCTCTCTGGACTTACATACCTCTTTCGCTTCGTCCAAATTCATCAGTCTCTTCATACATGCCCGTCGGTTTCGAGTACTCTTAACGTTCCCGTCCTTGAGCGAATTAAATGTATCCATACCGAATTTATTTGTCTTTATAGAACTAAAATACGAGCTGTGAAATATTTCATAGGGATTTTGATAAATGCGTGTACCAAATTATTTAAGCATGCATGAGTTTCGGTTTTTATCTTAAAAAAAATTTTAGAATTTGCGTTCTTAAATCACTAAGTGAAAATTTAAATCTGTTACGAAATTTCGGGACTCATAATGGCCGAAACATTAATGGTCGATTCAAAGTTATGTCATTAAGCAACATTTTTGTTCCATATCCACATATTTCCACACAAAAGAGTGTACGATGGCTTTCATCTTTGGCTTTTGATGCTGAGTCAATGCCCATCGTGCCGTAATGCTCGTTCAATGTTTGGATCCAGGATACAAACCCTTTATATAGTCTCGGTTTCAACATGAGTCATGTTGAATTGCTATAAAGAATTCTCGGCGGAACGCTTTAATTACGATACCCTCTACAGAGATCCTCTCAACATAAGAATTGCATCGCGCATGGTATTTGCAGGCGTCCAGATGCCTTGGATATCCTTGTCCGAACCTCGACGTCAACCGAGTGCCGTTTGCCTCAACCGAGCCAAATGCTTCTTAGTCAAGTCAATAGAGGGCAAATATTTAAATGAAAACCATTCGCTCGCGATGTTAACAGTGTCACGCTATAATTGCGACTAGTATTATAATTTTAAACTTTTGTCATATCTTTCAAAGCGTCACCCACAACCTTGGTTTCAATCCGTCAGTCTTTAAGAATTTTTATATTTTCTTCAACAAATATTTCAAAGTTCAATAAAGTCTCGGTATCCGATAGCATTCCTGTTCTATTTGAAAGAGTTGATCTCTTACGCTGTCTGTCTGGTGAAACTTGGAGAGTTGTTCTCAAATACTTCTTTAACTGTTTTAAGATACTTAAATGTATCTTGAGGTCTTGCTTGTGGTTAGAGGTATACGCTTCTTACCTTTGAAAACGAAAGTTCCGAATAAGATGCGATAAATATTTAAGAAGTTCCAAACAAAGGATTAACGAGTTAAGATATGTATATACTACTTAATGTAATGCACATTCAATGCTCAAGCAGTGATCGATACTCTAGAGCTTAAGATTATTGCTCGTATAACGGCTATTATGTGGAGGAGCTTTGCCGTCTTTTTTATACAAAATCCCGCATCAATCGCGTGTAATAAATCACGCGTGATCGGATCACTCGCCAACGCGGCCCCGGGTTATCGTCGGCTATCTAAATGCGGCCGTCACGCCCCTATGGCCCATTTGCACCATCTATAGAGCTGCTATCAACTAAATTATTAAGCCAAGCGGTCCGATTTTGGGCCAGTGATGTTTTTAAATAATTTGTATTGATCGATTGAGCTCATCCATTTCCACTATAATAATTGTAACGCCAGCTTCTCATGATGAACCTAACATAGAGAGAGTGGTAACAAATAATGTAGTGTGTGCGCTCTACTCTCTCTGTCTACACCGTAAAAGAGTAGGCGTTATAATATGCATGTAATTTCTCGATACTGTACTTCGATACTTTTGCATACAATGTAGAGCAGTCAATATTTTCTATCGAGACAATTTCCTAGCTGCCACCTGCTTAATATTACATCGAACATTGGTACATTTTAATAAGAAATGTCAGATACATTAATTATATTTAAGAATGTTTAGATGTCTGACATTGGAAACTATAATGCGAATAATTATTATAATAGCACTAAAGTAGGTCATACTATAACAGGGAACAAAGTACAATTCGCGCGTTATAAAGGACATCTATCTCAATCATAGATTAACTGTTTATTGCCTACGATATCGAATATTAAAATACCATTGTGGCGAAAACATTGCATGCAAGCCCAATAAAATGTTTACACTTGTATTTCGGCATGGATTATGGAATAATGTGGCTGCATGATTCAAAGTACTCGTCACAAATAACATTAATAACGTTTGACAAACTAGTCGTAAGCCTGAAAAAATTTCTAGTTTTTATTTTGCAGAGCAATTGGCCTTTTGGGACATGAAACATCTTTTACGAATCAATAAAAAAAAGAAAAACATTCATAATGGACAAGACTAAAACAGCCAACTCGTTCTAGTAACCTTAACGTTACTACGAACCTTCCGGCAACCATAGCTCTAACTTTAAACTATTGCTCTAAATATAATTTACGCTCGACTTGGGATGTGTACAAGATAAATTAATTTAACAAATTAAGCGTTCAAGCTAAAATAAACGTTATGAGAAAACTTTTGAGGGAAACCTCGCTTGGATTCAGATTGGACGACAAAGTTTATGGAAGACTCTTTCTCACAGTTTATTGACCTACAACCATACTTCGGTAAAACATTTACTCAATATCAATAATTGATTAAGGAGAAGGAAGCGAAACGGGGTCTATTTAAATCTTTTACTAATAATTAGGCTTATATCTCACGGCTCTGATCCAAAAAGAGTGTAATCGCTTGAGAATTCATTCAAACACCTATAAAGACGGCGTGTCTCAGACGGCAACACTCGCCTCCTGTCACGTTTAAACCACAAATAATGAGAATTAAGTTTGTGCCGTATTCTTTAAAGCAGATTACAAAAACTAGGAGGGTGAAGATCAAACAAGAAAATAATTAAATCATAGAATATGTACATACATTTTACTTTGTGGCCAATTTTGGAACAAACAGTAAAGCCAGAAGTTAATTTGGGTCTTCCTCTATTCTGAATCCTGGTAATCCTGATGTATAGTTCAAGTTGTTCCAAAAGGGATGCCGACCAAGTGACAAATACATTTGTCGCTGTCATAGAATGTGCTGGTTTACCATAATAAGCTTGATTCAAAGCTCCGTTCAAGGAAGTTTCAAACAACTAACAAAAAACTTTAGTTGTTACAAATTTAGCAATGTGATATCAAGTCCAGATCGACCCAACGGCCTATCACGTTCCCCGATAAGCGGCAGAGATAAGTGCATAATGTAATTTTATGCATGCACGCCCCGTGCTCTCGGGTTCACAATTTGTGAAATTGTTTTGGACTACGTCGACATGAAATATCTTCATGTCGACGTAGTCCAAATGTGGATACGATTGTAATGAACATAGAAATTATACAGAACAATTACAAAAAAATGTGTATTAAGTACCTTTATTTACTTGATGAAAAGTCAAGTAGGAATCAAAGATGAAAAAATATGCTAAGAATCCACTGGTGTTCAAATTGAGCAACTTTAATATCTACTGAATAATAAACGTTTACTTCAAACAACTTTCAAAGTCAGCTGTTGTATAATCGCGTTCGAAAGGTGAAATTACCAGAAAACGCCAATCGTGAACTCTGCTACGTAATTAGGTTCCCAGAGTTGTTTGATGTGTAAAATCGTTCAATATATGTCTAATAAATCGTGTTTCATGTCCTTATTCTTGTTCTCATTGTGAGATTTATTTATTCAGTGTAAAGATTGAGGTCATTTATAATTTCAACGATCATATAAACAATGATAAGAAGCGCGATACGTGTCCAGTTTTTATTAACATAGCGCAATATTTTACACAAGAAACGCTTATCTAAATTTATATAACTGAGTAACAACAGGCATTGCGTAGATATTTATACCGATCGACATTGAATAAAGCATATACTCAAAATGTAAGAATGTCTATTCATTTGACGTATCAAAATTTGTCCACGCACATATTCCAAAGGCTTTTTTGTATTCATGCTTGGCCACTTACATTATCATATTTCGTAAAGTAAGAATATTTAACGTAATTTAGATATAAATAGTTACTCTCAGTCCAAACCGGAATATTAAAATATATTCTAATGATGTGAGATTGAATCGGAGAATTACAATAAATTCGCTAGAGCGATAAGGCAAGTAACATTTAAAACAACTAAGTTAAACGATCCCTCATGGATATTAATAGTAGGTACTACTCATATAAAATAACACGTCACTCCGAAAATACTCATTGAATTGCTTTTGGTTGAATTTAAACGCATAATCTATCTATATATATATATAAATGTTATGTTGGTTTGTGTACGTTTCAAAAGCTCAAAAAGTTCTGCACACATCGAGCTGAAATTTTAGCATGATATATAAATGCGCATCAAGGATTGTTTTTATGTTTTTTGCATCAGTCACATATCCACAGCGAAGCGTGGCAGGGTACAGCTAGTTAAAAATAAAAACGTATTTTTTTACCGAATTACTCACCTCTAGGAAAGAGGACATGACAAAGTATTTAGTTACATTACGTATTTAATGGGTATATATTATTTGATACATCGTGAACACTACTAACAGTATCATAATTAAAAGAAATTTATTTAACCTTTTAAAATTGCTACACCGAGAGCATTGTCGGTTTTCTGTTCACCGTATCAGACAGCAGTACACTGTCTCGGCGTCTCCAATTACATGACTGGACCCTAAAATCTGAATTACATTGCGACAAACCAGTTTATTAACGTATTTCAAGATTTGATGATCTTCCAAATATATTCTCATATTTTCTACATGGCGTCTAAAGAGAACCAATGAGTGGATAAGTACTGAAAGAAAACTAGCCTGAATACAGGAGACGTTGTGATGTTAAGTAAACTAACAAGTTTAACACACGTACTTAGAAGGGTGATCACAGATTACTAAAGAATACTTAAAGATAAATACGATAAAAAAGTAATACTTAAACCTGTTATACAATACACGCGAAAATAAATAGGTGAGAGATAGCAAACACTTGAAAGAATTCCGTAGTAGATAGTCAGCCCTGCTTAAGGCCTCATGAACTGACTTTATTGGCAGGATCGATCATTGCCAATATTGGTAGAAAAGATTTGAATAACTTTTTGGTAAAAGATGTGGCGACGTTATTCAAAATATTAATTAGCCATTTCAAACAGAGGTAACCATTTAAATTGTAAAATGACTGGGCACTGAAGTAAGAATCGTAATGCACCAATACGTAATGACCACTGTTTTAAAGCTATAAACCGACAAGATAAACATGGTTTACTAACTTCGGACACGAGATGGCGTTAGATGAGAGTACCGCACTACGGGTATTTGGGCTATGCGAGGGTAGGTTTTGGAATGAAATCTGTACTCTTTTGATGGAGCGGTTTAGTAAGCTCACGCTGTATAAGGTGCAGTGAGATTTATAACAAAAAATTACGATAAACCTTCAATATTTACTACTGTACGTCAATTGAGCATCAAATCAAACAGTACCGTCACAAACACATTTATATAATAAAACTGTACACAATTATCGGACGCAGTTTGAAACAATGAAGCGATAGAGATTACAGATAATAATACGTCCTTGTGGTGACACTGTTGCATTGTGATACACGAAACATTTAAAAGTAGCAGTAATTATTGTATTGTTTCATTATGGACTCTGACATTTAAATAACCCAAACAGGAAGATGTCATTGCGGTATTTTTTATGCGTCTTACGTCTCAACGCAGACTGTGAAGCGATTCTGATAACTTCTTAATTGCCATTATAACTTCACGATAACATCTTTTATTCAGAAACTAAAACAATAACCTTATAACCATATTCTCGACTTTCGAAGTTGTTTGGTTTTATTCTAGAAAATCATATCTCATCTCAAATGTACTTGCCATTTGATGTTTCTATAGTGATTTGTTGCTGTAGTGTTAATTTCTTCTTAGGAATTCAATCGACAACTCGTAACCACGATGACAAGTCAGACTGTCTTTAATTCAGATGAAGAGAGCAAAAGTTGCCCAATCGTGATGTCTCTTGAAACTATAGTACTGGTTTAGTTGTTAAGGGAAATGAAAGTGCTCACACTTCGACCTTAAGCCATCGTGGTGCGCCGTGAGCATACCAAGTTACTGGGCATCTTGGTTCAGCAAATTAATTCGGGTCAGAGAAAAATCCAAAGCTGTAGTTACCATGTCTTTAACAGAACTAAAAACTAAGGGCTTATTACACTCCTGTCATCTACACAAATATTATAAAAAAGGTAGAATACATTAACAAAAAAAGGTAGGTAAATTTTCCACAAAGATTCCCGAAGGGATAGGCAGAGGTATGCAGGTAGTAGACACCCACACACCCACTTTCTACCGGAGATATATTTAGGTACCATTCCATACCAAGATGACCAGTCCGTCTTTTAATTTAAATTATCCTTAAAAGCCCTGCAAGTAAAAGATCAATATATGTACATATATATATAACGAAGAATATATCATTAGACAGTTTTAGTAAGAAAATAATTGTGACCGATATGGAGAACGGAGTTAAAAAGAACAGAATGAAAACAACGCAGGAGGATTACTCTCGTGGTCATAGACACGATCTATCTATTCCATTCCATCATAGATTTATATATTTCGCTATGTGCCAACATGAAACAAAATAATTGTAAGGTTCAAAGTGATACGGCAGTCAGGACAGCTAATCAATAGCACGCCACAAGAATAAATTGAAGCCAAGTGTAATTGTAATTCTGCGCACAATGATTGCGCATCTGTAGTAGTAGTGACGTGACCATTTGTAACGTACTGTTGGTTGTTTGTTACGACAACTGGAATGACCACACATGTACAAGGAACCAGTTTTAATTGGCCTATTTCGTTTAATCCTAACTTCGTAGCGAGATTAGGTCATGGTTCGTGTCTCGTCCTGCTAGCTTAAGTGTTAAGTATAATTCTAACTCAGGGAGACGAGTACTCGAAACCGGAGAGCTGTATTAAGAGACTGATAAGTCAGGATGAAGCGAAAAAGGTCAGTAAGTATTGAGAGAACTGGCGCTCCACTATGCCTGCCTATCCTTGAACTCAGCGTGCCGACATAGTCAACTGCCTAGCCATTCTGCCGTAATAATATTATATCGTTCGTGGCACAGAAGGTTTTCCCTTTAAACCAACGCAAGGAATTCAAGAAGGGTGTGTTATTTACACATCCTTCTTCTTTTATTCTTGCCGGGTAGGCAGCGCTCAAGCGACGCTCTTAGTGTAACAATCATACGCTTGTTTGCAAACCATAGTACAGAAAGAACTACATTGGTAACGGAGTAGGATTAAATTTTATCAAATCCAGGATTTGAATCTACATATGCAACTTCGGAAATCGTTACTAAAAACCACGACTCTTATAGAACCAAGGCAGTCCTTCTAAAATTCTCGATGTAATCAAACAAAGAACCAATGACTGTAGGGCAATACGAGCGGCGCCGCTTATCAGTTTTATCAATAACTGCTGGGTGAAATCGAGGTAGTAATTACCAATTTCACTATGGCTACATGTGTGTATTATCAAAGGGGAAGTGCGAAATATTGTATACATTTATGGGGTATTATCTACTCCGTATGTATATTAAGATATTTATTTTTTTACTAGGTCGTCTTCGAATCGGGCGGAACATGGACAAACTTCAAAATGTGTACTTTGTGTTTCTTGATCCGTGCAAATTAATATTGTATTTATTTTTAAATAAATTATTAAATATATAAACACTATACATACAACTCTTACGGCTTATTTAATGTGCTGTTTTTATTGTTTTTTTTTTTTTTTTTTAGTTACTGCCGTTAGGAGAATAGGCACAAAATCTAGGACAAGCATTCTTATTTCCGATTCGAATACGTATTGTTCATGTAGTAGAGTCGTATTATGTTTCTCCCTTATGCATTATTGAATTATGATTGCGACGTTTCGTCATGGCAAGTGTACCCAGTGTTGTATAGGGATCCTTGCAGAGGAATCTGTACGAGAAGTTGTCCAAATGAACACCGCATTCAATTTATCATTATCGAGCTATTAACACTATCAACTTTACAGATAAAATATAAGATACTCAGCTATCGCCAAAGGGGAGGTTTATCATA